>JAXGGS010351058.1:16179-40467 GCA_035585475.1 Armandia brevis
ATCGCACACCTTTACCTAGGTATATCATCTGGTGAGTTAGACAACTTTATCAGAGCATCGCACACCTTTACCTAGGTATATCATCTGGTGAGTTAGACAACTTTATCAGAGCATCGCACACCTTTACCTAGGTCAATCATCTGGTGAGTTAGACAACTTTATCAGAGCATCACACCGGACACTCGTCAACTTGAGGACACAACTGTTTTTCTATTACCTTACACTATCCTAAACGATATAATAAAATTAATACTTATTCTGTTATTCTTAATTTCTCGTCATTTGTTTGTGTGTGTTACAATTGACTGCACACATGTTGGTAAGAAATATCGTGTCGGTCAGACCGTCCGCACAATTTCCTTCCTCGCCTCTCAGTTGCGTCTAACTTACATTGTTTGATCCGGTTTATCTGAAAGCTAAAAAGATCAAACGTTGAATATTTAGAATACGCATATTAATACGACTTGCATGCACAGATACTCTGCTATCCCTTCCGTATTCATGATAAAACATAATATAGGTAAAGCATCAGTCCTAGTTATTCAAGGTTCAGTTGTTCCAGGTCTCTCTGTACCCACTGTCGGGCTTTAATTCACTGTCACTTTCATCTTTTGTTGACCAGCAATCATTGTTGTGATTTATGAAAAGATAACTTAATGAAACACGTCTGCCACTTTATTACGCTAGCCTGTTTGCTCTGTTTCTTTCTTCTATCCCAAACTATGCCAGATTTACGGTCACTTGTCAGTCCAACTCTGCTTTATCATAGTTCATAAGATTCGTATGACGAATTGAACGAACAATCGTGAGTATGTTCATCTCTCTAAAGGCTATCATTGTTTACAGTACACGCAGGACAAACATTTCTACATCTGTCGCTATTTCATTTTACTGCGCGCCAGAAATTCCGTCAGTGACGATCTCGCCTGGGGCGACACATTGATCTGTGGTATTTCATGAGTAGATCTTGAGGTTCGTGAAACCTGTTGTATGAAAACAAGACATGAGGAGTGTTTAGCGTCCAGCCCTCCACCCTCTCCCAGCCTCAGGCGATGTCCGCCCTTCATGTGATATCTGACCACGGCCGCACACACTTGGCGACTGTCACAGACACCTGTCGCACGTGTTTCATGACGATCCCTGGTGACTTGTCCATCTCTGATGGTGACAAAGTGTGACACGGGACATTAGTAGAAACTGATTTCCTCACCTGTTTCTCCCCCCATGTCATCTATTTGTTTCTCTGTCAGACGGGTGATAATGTGAGGAGTGATTGAGAGGTTGTCACCTTGAACAATGCTCTCTTCCATCAGCGTCCGGACTCGGAGCAGACGACAGAGTCGGAGAACGTGGTTTGGCGGGAAAACGTGACGGGGACCAGGTTATCGCTTACACGCCGTTAGAGAAACTCATTAAGGGAGAGAGGTGTGAATTCCTTACGCGTCCGTGCCAAACTAAACACGTCTCTTCAATATACAATCACAAGTGAATTCAACGCCAAACTTCATCTTTTCATCAGCATGCGGACTTGATGTTGTCCATTCACAAACCCAAACGTGATACCTATTGATTATATAGCTTTCCCGAGAATTAGTTACTTTTGTTAGACCTTCTGTCTAGTATCTAAAAGATCTTGTTTAATGTCGTCAGTATTTTTAGCGCCGTTTTAACAACTCACTCGCGCCTAATTTCACAAGTAAACTGTGATCG
Source organism: Armandia brevis (assembly GCA_035585475.1). Classification (NCBI taxonomy): domain Eukaryota; kingdom Metazoa; phylum Annelida; class Polychaeta; family Opheliidae; genus Armandia; species Armandia brevis. The sequence continues at coordinate 17,890 of JAXGGS010351058.1, forward strand.
TCTGCTCGAGTGTTTTTATAAAACCCCTGATAAAACAGATACGGTGTTTTAGAACCAGCACGTTAGACTTTTTACCAGCTTTTACTCCCCACTTAAACCACTTTACCTGTCAGAGTTAAACACCAGCTCCATCAACGTGTCGACTTTTAAACACCTACAAATCTCCAGTGTTTTTGTTGCCGATCAGGTTCTAATTGATGTTACCGATATTTTATTTACTGACGCGTGGTTTTCAGGTTGTGTAAATGTTGTTTTGTGACCTGGAGGTTCCGATGTCAAATACAGTTGTCCCTGAGACAGAAATATGAGATATGATAAAACGATTCCAGAGGCGAATAAAGGTTCAGACTTTTACTTTTATCTTTGTTGTTAATGAATTCAGGTAATCTAGGCACCACAACTTAATATCCCGGACCTTGCATGCAGCTCTAATGAAAAGCATGAAACAGTGACAGATCATTATAGAACTGAGCAAATGTTTACTCTTTGTTAGACGAGACTGTTGCCATCCTGTGCCCCACGTTTTTACCTTGACTGTGAACTAGAGATGTTAGTCTCGTGATTCGACCCTTACTTTCTCAGCAAACCCCAGATCACCCTCATTGACACTCTCTGTGGTCCCTGGGTAGCATCTTCCTCTGTCGGCAAAGTCTCGCACACAATTACTGTTTGTCAGTAAATAATGAAGTCATTGGTTACATGATATAATCTTACTAGTTAGCATATTCTGTTACTAACCATTAACGGCGACTTCAATGACAAAATAAATCAAACGAGTTAAATTCAAGCAAATGCGGTTATAAAATATATCATATTATTTTAAAGTGATGCTGTACAGTTTTAATCTAAAATTGACTTTGCTGATTCTAAAAAAAAATCCGTGTGTAAGGAAGGTTCTTAACAGTGTCTCTTCCTCCTTCATCGTCAACGGTGACTTCAACGGCGAAACACAAAAATACCGAAATTGGCCTCTTTTATACCTATCTTAATGCAATATTTAGAACTTAGCTCAGTTTAAATTCGTCAATTTGTGTAGATGCTTCACAAATCAAATTGCATTTAACTTGGACACAAATTAGCTCCATTTTAGTGTCTGGGTGTCCAGTTAAATCGTGTTTAATTCTGTAAAATCGCCCCCATGTGAAGTTGTCGTGTGAGAACAGGAAAGGTCAATTGTCCAGTGACCTGACAAATCTGTGGTAATTTATAAGAACCGGGGTGTGAAATCCGCACACAAGCTGTCAGTATTATTTTATACAGCATATTTACCACTGCAGGCGTCATCATCCGGCTTCCGTTTTCATGGAGCAGATCAAATATAAATTAGGCACATCCCGTGAAAGAGGAGAGAGATTACATGGGGTTTGACCAAGGGAGACGCCAGTATTGTAAGGACGGAATGTTTAAAGCGCTTCTGTCGGCTTTACTTTAGAACTTCATGATGTAAACCGCCGGAAAGGAAATGTTAATCTTTACTCTCTCATTATCCAAGAGGAGAATAAAAGGCACCAAATGTTACTGTTTGTCAGAGAGCTGATAACTTCCCAACATCTACAGCGGCAAATATTTACAGTGTACTTTTATTTGGCAAAACTCAGCGCCATCTGTGAGTGTCCCGGAAAATAAAACGTGTGCAAAGAATCGCGCTTTATTTGTGTTAACAAAAGGCGTGCTTTATTTCACGAGCAGTTTGTGTTGACAGGAATCATTTAGTGATGATAGAACTGTTTTCTTTCACTGTTTCCTGAGACTCGATAATAAAGACGACTGCAGTACGCATGTGCAGGAGCTTGACATCTGTTCTTCTTGACGACGCTCAAACGTGTGGTTTTTGTACCTGAGATTTAACTTTTAAATTTCATTTACTTCAGGTAACTTTATCTGAGCGGACGGGATCAGGACAAAGAAAAGCGACAGACGCTCAGAGTCAAAAGGGTTAAATTCAAACTATTTCTCAGGCATCATTAGTGTGACAGTGAGAGAGGAGGAGAGTCGTGAAATCAGGAGAGCTGGAGATATGGCGTGAAATAACCGGGTTCGTTAGGTTTTGCTGTTAAAAGCTATATTTCTGTTAGTGTATAACCAGTTAACATCTGTACGATATATACTGACGTTTTCCCTTCCTACAGAAAGCCTGCAGTACATCATGGACACTACGGAGGTTCCAGGATATCAGAGCAGGAATAAAACAGTGGAGGAGAACTGCGCTCCGGATACAGATCTCTGCACTGACGAAATTACTTCTATCTCAGACGAGAAAGCGGTCCAGCCTCCTGCCTCAGTTACTCTCTCCTCAGACGACAAAGCGGTCCAGCCTCCTGCCTCACGCTCTCCCTTCCATTCCGGGTTTGCCGATTGTGCTGCTGAAGCTGTCAGATTCCTCGTCCAGGAGGAACTGCTGCCAGACAACAGTGACGTCATCACCAAACTACGTCATCATCTGGATGAGCAGAACTCTATTAACACCAAATCTGAAAAAGAAAGATTCGAAGATCTTGTAGATGAGGGGACTAAATATCTTGTCGTCAGGGAAACGAATGTTGATGAGACTAATGCGGATTTAATCGGATGTGTTAATGACAAAGAAAATGAGGATACACTACATGAAGAGGAAGAATTTACGATATCTTCAGACACCTCGTCCCTCTCCTTGGATTCATCTGTGAACATCAGCGGTACATCAACAGATTCAGGTGTGGATACAGCGACGGAAGGTGGGCTGTATCCTAACAACCATTCATCACCATTAGCAACCAGGCTCCCTGATAATCGCGCGCCACCCTTAGTAACAGACCTTGAACAGTCTCTCCGAACCCCAAGTCCAATACCAGGAGACAAACCCCAACAGTGCCCCTCTCCTAACTCTGTGTTTATAGAGGACTTGGTTTGTGTAGCACAGAACAATCCCTCAGTAGCTGCTATTGCTGAGGAACTCTTCCAACTTCTGGAGGAGGATATGCTCGGTGTAGGTACGAGAGGGGTCGATCTATAATAGTGCAGCAATAGTTCTAGCGGGGAACAATGGTCTCAACTTTTGTTGGCCAACGAACGGAGCAGATTCTAGATGTTTGGTGCGAATACAATTGACATTTCGATTCACAAGGAAAGCACTTTGTTGATTGGCGTAATTGTAAGGTAATTTTAGAATGCTATGTGTAACAGTGGAATCTATAATCGGATTGTTTAATGTTGGACCGAATTCAAACTGGAGATTCAGTGTTTTTATATGAAACACAGGAATGTTCAAACCATCATTTATAATTTCCATGTGTTTAATCATTGCGACACGTGACCCATGACTCTATCACGTGTTGTGAACTGTTATAAGGACTGGTTATCACAGTTGACCCTCTGTATAACTCGGGGAATGCTTCTAATACTGAGTCATATAGAGCTGTCATGTACTCCCATATGTGACCTGTGACCCGCGTTATAGAAATAATCTGATCGGCATCCGCGTTATACAGAACTATAGACAATCGCGGTGTATCGAGTGTTTATTGTAGTCTGAATCACCTGCTCATTCTGTTTGTTGAGGAATTTCTCACTCGTCTCTATGTCCTGTGTGTGATCTTTAACCAATGTTGTACATGAAGTGGAAAGGCAGACACCGGCCTGAAGTGTCTCCAGTTCGTATCACATGCTGTAAATCACTCGAGGTTTGACACGCGCTCAGGTTCTATGTGTGGTATCAACCAATCAAATCCTTGTTAGACAACTAGGGTGTCATCTGTGTAAACTAACCCAATCACGCATGTCTAGTGTCAAATTGTGTAGCACATAAATATATTGTATCGTGAAGTCATCATCTTTAACACTCATATTTATATGCGGATTTGTATTAGAACATTTGTCCTTGCACAAGAGGAAGCGTCTGATTCCCTATAGCTTGTCGAGTTCTCAGAACAGATGGACAAGTGAAATAGGAAGATAATCTACAAGTGTTTATGTCAACGCTGACATCCGCGGTTAGATAAAGAAATGCTTGCGATTCCTGAATGTATTCATCGGCTGAGTTTAGCTATTGGATATACTACTATTGTGCAGGGTGATTTAATGATTGTCTTATCCTATTGCTATGTTTTAATGTATCTTATAAATATAGATACATTCACCCAAATATCTTGTTTTTTCTTTTGTTTCCCTACATCTCGCTTGTCCGTAAACATAATCTTAAAACATCAAAATATATTACCGGGCCTCCTTTAGACTTTATTATCGTTGGATGGGGCTTTCTCAGACCTAAGCACGCGTTTAAATCCCATTGATTATTACACAGTCTCTGGTATAGAAGGGAGGTGTGACTGACTGTCAGCCCGCATCAATATTTGCACACAGACACTCGTTCTTTCAGGACTGACACTAATACATCTGAAGACGATCTTACATTATCCCGGCACTTATAAATATTTAGATATTTTCCTTAAGGCTGAGATTAGCGGTACAGTAAACGTCATCCCTTCCCTCTCATTTCCCTCTGGAGAAGATTTCCCCCTTGACGCTAATAACTTCTTACTAACAGATAAACGTCAGAACATCCTCAGGGTCCTCTTATTGTCATCAATGTGTCCTCACACTCCTGATGGCACATCAAATTTCCCTTTAATCCAGTCTAAGTACCAAGAAAGCTTTAAGATAAATACTGTTTATTCTCGTATTTTCTCTCTCATAATCCTCTCAGACACCGACAGACATCACAAGATCTACTGAAAATCATCTCTAAATCTTCGTAACAATCACGGGCGTCTGTCGATCCTAGAATCTATCATAAACATAATGGCAGAATCAAGAAGAGCTCGTTTTTTTTGTGTTTTTTTAATGAGAGCTTTAATACCGTCGCATGCTGAATACATGGGGCATAGGTGCCTCGGTATGACGGTGAGCACCTCATTAGTTAAATGCACTTACATGTAGATGTGATTTGCACAAATACATATGCATCTGCATATATATGAGACTGGATCAGCCAAGGTTTGAACCCACGACCTATTGATCCAAGTGACAGTAGTCATACCCAATAGGCCACTCTGTCTCACGGTTTATTTCAAAGTTAAGCTGAGTCGTCTGCCATCTTTGAGAAGACTCATTGTTTCACCCTTGAATATCCCTCAAGGAACTGAGACACAACTACAGTATATAGAGACAGGCTCTTTGATATGTGAACCTGTTCGCGGGTCATATGTAATATTTATACCTACTCAGAGACGCCTGGCGGAATGATTAGTCCAGTAAGAAAAGTTTGCCACACAATTAAATGTTTCGCTACCAATAGTATACACTATAGACTAAATGTTGAATGCATAAACGTACATCGCAAAATAGACTGTTGAACAAAATTAAACGCTAGAAATATAAAATAGAAGCATTAATCTTAAAAATGGATTCTTACCCATGGAAATACATGTTTAAGGTTGCTTCCTTTTAATATATGTCAGATGCCTGTTGACAGATGCTTTTCAATGGAGTACATAATAGGCCTTTCTGTTATCAGTCTCCTCTCTTGACTCACCTGTGATAGTAGATAAGTACCACGTGACTCCCACTGTCACAATAGCATCTTGTCATATATTGCGAGATTTTGATATCTTCCCATCTGTATACTATTTTATAGTCCACTAACTGACTATTTACTGATGGTTTAACTGATGAATATGAGGCAATGATAATTGGACAGGACCACCATCATGCATAGAACCTAATGTTCTCGTGTAGCAAGGAGTCTGGGCATGCCCTGTCGAGTGGCTGCATGTCTGAAGGCTTCAGGGTCATCAGCGCAGAAGGGTAAAATTGTCATTTACAGATCATTAAAGCGTTAAAATCTAAATATTATCAGACACAGGCTGTAATCACTTAATATAATAATTCAACTATTACCATAGATCTTATTCTATCACCTCCAATGAGGTTTCACCTATTAAGTGTGAAGTTTAAGGTTCAAGGCTTCAAAGCATGTGCTTTGTGCAAGACTATTTGGCTAAGGGATTAAGATAGAAATTCCATTTGAGGAGAGTTATTTTTCTGGTAAAACGAGGCAATGAAGTGTTAAATACCTCACCATGTAGTTCTTTGTGTGGTTTGTTAGTGTAGGAAGGAGGATGCTCCCTGGAGACAAATAGAAGAGACAACTTAATAGTCGGATATTTAACTAGTTTAACTCGTGTCCTTTCTATTTCTGTGTTTAAGTTTGTGTTAGCAGGTATCAATGCTATCAAATTATATCTAAGTACAATAACATAATCCAGCACTAGTAACTCGTCGACTTCACTGTTTACCTACAAGGTGTAAATTGTTATAAACCTCGCACCTGTGTAAGTTATAGAGACATCGCACCTGTGATTATACAACTTACTCACCTGTGACAGAGACATCTTATCCAGCAAACCACCCAGGTGTAAAATATGTGAACCTAGTAACACAGGAATTGTGTTAATGTATCAGATATAAAACCTTGGTGACCGATAGCGACACCTTCAGCCTTGACACAACTCCTGTCTTATACAAATTTATCTCACTTCATTAAATCCTTTACTGCAGCATGTCAATCATTTATATAATATATTACACACTTCACCTAGTTCTGATGTACAAGAGTTTACTAGGTGAAATCCCAGGAGGATGTGGTTGTAAGATCAGACCTGGTCACCTGTAGAGACCAAAACATATAATTACTAGACTGGACCATTGCTACTAGGGTATATACTAGACACGCCCATGCCCTCCAAATCTACTATACCAGACCTGCAGAGTCTGAAGACCTGGCCATTTGCTACCAAACCAGACCCTTGAGTGTTTAGACCAGACCAACCCTTTAGTATATAGACCAGACCAGACCCTTTAGTATATAGACTAGACCAGACCCTCTAGTATTTTGACCAGCCCAGACACTTTAGTGTTTAGACCAGGCCAGACCCTCTAGTAATTAAACTAGACCAGACCCTCTAGTATTTAGACCAGACCAGACTCTCAGGTATTTAGACTAGACGAGACCATCTTGTATTTAAACTAGACCAGACCCTCTAGTATTTAGACCAGACCAGACACTTTAGTGTTTAGACCAGGCCAGACCTTCTAGCATTTAGACCAGACCAGATTTTCTAGAATTTAAACTAGACCAGACCCTCTAGTATTTTACCTGACCAGACTCTCTATTATTTAGACCAGACCTAACTCTCTAGTATTTACACTAGACCAGACCTTTTAGTATTTAGACCAGACCAGACCAGACCCTTTAGTGTTTAAACCAGACCAGACCCTCTAGTATTTAGACTTGACCAGACTCAGTCTAGTATTTAGACTAGACCAGACCCTCTAGTATTTAGACCAGACCCAGACTTGAAGACAGAGGAACGTTGGCTGAAGATGATGTGAAAAGAAAGATAGTCCGAGTTGTGGTAGTCTTTATGCAAACTTTTAATCTGAGGATTGGACAACTGTAAAAATAAATTTCTCCTGCAAGTAATGTTGGCAGAACAACTTTCAACCGATTTGTTTTAATCACCTATTTTTCGTCTTATCGCTAATCACAAATAGTACCAAACGTTCAGGCTATCCATATATCACCTCACCTCAACCAATTTCATATATTGCCGTACAAAGACCCACTTAAAGCTTTGAATTAAATTTACTATTCAAGGTTTTCTAGCAATCAAATACATGTGACGATGAAGATCTGATCAGTTATTTTCATACTTCAAAGTGAATACTCCATTCACAGCGCTTAATAAGATGGGTGATACCATCTCAGACTTATATAGTGCACACTTTACAGTAGGTGGGTTCCACTTGTTCAACTCGTTGCTAGGCCACAAGTGGCACTTAATTACGCATTTCCTGGGCTGAGAGCATCACAGATTATTGACTTCAAAGATTGACGCCACCGGACGCTTGACACAGAACAGATAGACTATCAGTACGTTATTGAAAACCTGTGGCCAAGAAGCGACGATCCATCATGTATTGTAATACAAGAAGCGACGATCCATCATGTATTGTAATACCAATATATAGATATATATAAATGTTTTGTGACTTGCAATCTAGCGACTCCTATATTAGTGGATTTGAAAAACTACCTGGACACATCTGGTTACCTGGAGAACTGTAGACAAGGACTGGAGATCTTTGATGTCCCTAATTAACCTCGTAATGTGGACAATTATACAGAGTAACGCTCGCATCTCCCTGTCATCATATAACAAGCGGGTAAATATTGAACAATCCTGCTGAAACTGTTTACTCTTGGGTAAATAAACAAGGCAGTTTGCAAGCGACATGAAAGAAAAAAATATATATTAGCAGACTAAACTAAGAGGGTGACGAGTAAGCAGGCACGAGTAATACTCTATAATTCACACGGTTGTGTTAAGATGTAACCATTGATGTTGGAGAGCGGGGTCCGAGTTAAAGGGTAGAAATGTGAGTAGTTATATTTATTTATGCTGGTGCTCATATTCCCCTTTAAAATTATTCTAAAACACAAACTCTGATATATTGCTGTTCCATACCAGCATCTCCTGGATTTGTAATTGATACCTAACAGATTATTAGATCTAAATCTGACAAAGTGTTCCTGCAAGATGCAGCAAAAACTGATTTAGTCGGCTTTGCGAAAAACACGTATAGTTGGAAAACCCAGCTGATGATAAAAAATTTGTGATGTCTTCAGGTCAACTGCTTCATACATGTAGCTCAATGAACCAGTGCTAGTCTAAATGTGACATTATATTTTTTTTGTACATTAGTAGCGATGAACCAAGTAAGAGACACTTATTCTATGTCAGTGATTCTATTCTATTCATCATATGGCAATGAAGCTTTTACAAAAAGCGAAACTCGAAAAAGTATGCCAAATCATAGTCGATTTCAATTGTTTTTAATTCACTAAGTTTTGCTTGATATCCTTGTTTATAATCTTGACTAAAACGAATCATATTAAGTGCACATTTTTATTCATAGCTAAAAAGAATAGACATTCTAAGGTACTGAAGAAGTAATAAACCTTGAGCAAATGAATTACATCCAATATAAGCATAATAGAGATAAATGATTGCATAATCTGTCAGTGATTGAGCTTGATTTCTAGTCTATCCAGCGGACAAGTTACATCAATCTATAACTTTCATTACTAACAGCATGAATTTGTTGTTTGTATTAATGATTTTGGGAACATTTAACAGCATGCGATCATATTCTGAATTTTCATCCATATTTCTGCTCAATAGCAAACGAGGGCAAACACATGTCCGTATGACAATAGATGATATCGTAAATAAATCAAATAAACTCACTTACAAATTGATAGGGTCAAGGTAAATGGGTTTCTGTATTGTATTGAGACCCCCTGCAACCCCCCTTTTGATATCGATTTCAAAATAGATAAAAAGCAGCCGATCCCTTCTTCTCAACCGCCGCATTCCGTATCTGGCCACAAAAAGTCGTAAAAAAATTGTCATAGCAGAACCCAGCATCCTACTTTTCGGTGAAGAAACTAACAAAAAAACCTTCAATTATTGTATGCAGCCTTATTTAGTTGGACTTTGGTTGTGTTGACTTTAGGGCTGCTCTCCACATTCCAAACCTACTTTCTAGATGGGCTTATCACGCGACTTAGAAGCGTTTTTGTAGTACATCTCACATACCTTTCTAATTATGCGTACTAATATTATGTAACCTTACGTATTCTTACGAAGCAAAATGGACGACAACCGACTCCTGTGTTCCATGGACCTTGTTTCTCGAACCTTTTTATCCGTTTCCTGGCACTTTGGGTTGTTATCTGTTTAAGCGCTTGCTATCTAAACACATATTGGTATGCTAAACAGTCCACCGAGTTATCCTTCGAGTAATTCAGTTAAACCTGTTACAAGTGTTCATACATGCACTCGGTAATTATTGCATTGAGCTTTTTGTAAACACTAGAACAGGCGGTCAGGGACACAAAGCTAAGTATTTGCTGAGAAAGTGATTCAGCTTCTCAAGGCGGGAGTCGCCTTCTAGGATATCACATAGACAAAAGGTAGCTAAGATCAAGGCAAGCACTTGTCCGCTTTTATATATTCTACCTACACACGCGATTGCCTTGTTGGACGCGTATTGTAAGCACCTTTGAAGTGATATATGCCGGGGGTTATATGAATCTAGAATAATAACCTCAGAATAATCCAACTCTTAAAGCTCTTGTATTTGTATTCTTCAGCAGAGACACGACATATACCTGTACACTGGATCAGTATTCTCTTTTGAGTAGAAAATTTAGAGCAAACGTCAGATGGTCATATGCATACTTGCACCAAATTCGAGCTCAATGTTACACAATGATTATACTACTATTATTAACACTTTTGATTTGACCGAAATATTGAAGCCTATTTTAAGTATATTCTATTCTGGGAATGAACCTGCATTGTTGAATGTCACTCTGAGCCAGTCAGAGATCATCTTACAGATAATGCAGTTTTATTAACTCGGCGTGTGATCAGAAAGTCCCGGTTATTTAGCTCTCTTTGATCTTCCATAGTTACAGATCCACAGGTGAATACACCTGTAATGTATCTGCTTGTCCGGCAGTTTTTCTATATAGAAATACCTGACGACAAATAAATTACCTGGTCTGTTTTGGGGAAGAACGGAGGATGTTTAACCTCGTAGATTTCCGGCGTTCATAGAAAATCGATTTTTATAATTGTCGCCACGTTCTTCAGGAATGGGAAACACTTCGCCACATTGCCTGATCTGTGCTCACAGGACAGTTAACTTTGTTAGCGACTGTCATTTCCGACATGTCTCTGATTCCACTATTCTATGTATAGGAATTTCATTGGTATTAATCTCCTGTAACACAATCTGATTGTGTACACTGTATCATTGAAATAGCTAGATCAGCTGAATATGACAGAATCAAATATACCTGCTTATAGGAACTATAGAACAGGAATTACCTTGACACATATGGTTACCTCTAGAACTGTAGACACAGACTGGGGATCGTTGATGCCCCTAATTAACCTGGTGATGTGGACAATTATACAGAGTAACGCTCGCATCTCCCTGTCATTATATAACAAGCAGGTAAAGACTGGACAATCCTGCTGTGACTGTTTCCTCTTGGATGTGCACGAACAATGCAGTTTTACAAGTGACACAAACATAAATAGATAAACAAAATAAACAAGATGAGGGTAAATGAGGTTACAACAATAATCTATCAATCCACAATTGGTTGCATATGATTATGGCACTTGTATGTGACCGAGGGTTTGTGAACTTCCCGCTAGTGCGGGGATAGGAGGGGAGGAAGGCGAAGGTACGCGGATCTGCGTGTGTATGTGATTATCGGGGTTGGGTGGTTGGGTGGGGGGGTCCTTATAAAACTTTGTGTTGATCTAACGCTTAATTTATGAAGCGTGCCTCACATTGAACGTTTCCGCATTATCAGAATATCAGATTGTAAGTGTGAAATAAGGACCGGTTGCCGTGTGTTGTACATAATATAGTAATCAGTCTTGTATTACAGGTTATATCAGAGGGAGAGTTGATTTAACACGCCAGCCTTGTGACTACCAGACTGTATCATTGATACCTCCAGACAACCACTACTACTGTCTCCAATACTCCGTCATTATATCCTGATATACATCAGTTGTCATTGTTTTCTGGTCAGCAGGAGACATACTTTGGAGACAAGTAGGTAAGGGGACCAGCCCACAAGATCAGATATACCCCCAAATATCCCACCAGAAGGGTCCCCCAAGGACTGGTTCCTGCTGTGCTGTTAGGTTTACTCACTTGTCACCTTGATTAAATGTAGCTTAACATTTGGGTTGTACTGGTTTGTAATACATTAGTTCGGTGTGAGGTAAGGCGCTTTAACATTGACAAAAGTTATGCAAAACGAACAATGCCATATGGTTAGATATGCTTTATTCCGGTAGCTAGTAAGCGTTTATGATATATAATTTTCCATATACAGAGATAGTGCTGAGGATCAGGTAATCTGAATTACTATCTGACACACAAAGAACAAGATACAACGTACACTAGTTACATGTCTCTCTAACTCATTATATATGGAAGTCACTTTATGCATCCCAATCGTCCACAATTTTAATTTTATGTCTAAATGAAAATAGAAGCAAATTAGTTTAATCACTTATGGTTGTTTAAGGTGGTGTAGGATATGAAGAAGTGATACTTGCAGTATGAAATGATTGTGATAGTTGTTATTTGATGATTTGGTTCACTTATTGGTCTCACCTCACCTAGATTCCCCGCTGCTTTATCTCCTCATATGTTTGACATCTCAGGCACTTCGCCCCTGGTGGTGTTGGTGGTTGTTCAGGGTCGTGTGTTGGTATCTCCGGGGACTGTACATGTAGTCAAGAAGAGCTCCCTGGGGCTGGTATCCAGGGTCGAGTGTTGCTGGGTCTTGGTGCTGTATCATCATGTGTAGTCTAGAAGAACTCTCCGAGGCTGGTATCATGGGTCGAGTTTTGTTGTGTCTTGGTGCTGAACGTGTAGCCTAGTAGAGCTCTCGGGGGCTGGCATAAAGGTGAGAGGTGTTCGAGTTGTGTGCAGAGGGCTCTCAAACATACGCGTGTCCTTCCAGCTGTATTGCCAAACACTTGTCAAACTGTGAACAAACAACCCCGACACGAGGACATGTCTCTTACAACAGGTGGGGAGAACGTCTTACACTCCGGATTGTAAGCATAACTTCCACAGTGAGTGTGCACTTGTTTGAGCGCAAGGAGAAGTGCTTTCTAAGATGATGGAACCAGTGGTGCTAGCAAGCTATAGACACCCAGGTATATTCCGTCCCTTGATATTCGTTTATTGAAAGAAAGGTGTATCAAAACAATCGGCCGGTTTTAAGTTCGCAGTTCCTCCTGGAAGCTGACAGCTTTAGCAGCACAATCTCATCTACGGAGGATAAAACTGATGCTGGAGACAGTACAACTTGCTCGTCTGGAGTTATTTCTTTAGTGCAGAGATCCGTATCTGATGCAAAGTTTGATGCGGGTGCCAGGATGGTAGCCATGAATGTGGCCTCTGAGTTGTCTGAGAGAGCAAGGAGGTACTACCCCGCCTCAGAACTTCTGTTCACAGTCAAGGTAAAAACGTGGGCAACATGATAGCAACAGTCTCGTCTATCTAAAGCGTCAATATTTGTTCGGTTCTAAATCGACTTGCACTGTTTCGTGTTTCATCTGTAAAATATCGGTGCCTAGACAGCCACAGGGAAATGTAGTAAGTTGAGTATCCATTCACCGGCGAAGCATTCTACTGCGTTACAAGGACAACGATTTTAATATTGGAACCTGGAGATAAATTAAAGAACATTTACACGTCTAGTCGAAAACATATCGGTGACAACGGTTAGAACCTGATCCGTAACAGAAATACCTAAGATTTGTACGTGTTTAAAAGAGGACAGGTTAAGCAGCTGATGTTTTACTCTGACAAATAACGTGACGTTTAGTTGCGGGGAAAGCAGGTTATGACTATAACATGCTGGTTCTAGGAGACTGAAACTTCTGTATGATGAGGTATTACAACAACTCTGGAGTGGACGATCACAGTTTACTTTAAAATCTAAGCCAGTGTGTGAGTACTTTAATGTTAATTACTTGACGACACACGACAAGAACTCTGTCTGACCAATTAAATACTAAGAGCCAGGATAGTTTGCGCAAATGGAATGAATAATCTCTTGAGTAAAAACTATTGTTACTGTCAACCGAGAAAGTACAATCTTTCCCATGCAATTGATGGGACTGCAAACAGAGAAAGCTACTTACTTCGTGCATTGAAGAATTGATGAAGTTTGGCGTTTAATTAACTGGTGAATTTATATTGATGAGATGTGTTAAGTTTGACACTGACGCGGTAAGAACTGACACCTCCCGCTCATACCTCTCTCCTTTAATAGGTTTCTCTATCACAACTATTACTAGCTGTATGACCGTTTCCCCGCCAAAACTCGCGCTGTGTTTCTGCCGGACGCCGATGGACAAGGTCATTGTTTAATGTGACAGCCTCTCAATCACTCCTCACATTATCGCCCGTCTGACAGAGAAACAAATAGATGACACGGGGGGAGAAACAGTTGAGGAAATGAGTTTCTACTAATGTCGCGTGTCACACTTTGTCACCATCAGAGATGGACAAGTCACCACGGATCGTCATGAAAGACGAGGCGCCGGACAAACATACCGACTTGTAACAGTTCTCTGTGACACTCGTCAAGTTTGTCATGGCCGATTCTGAAGAAGGTCCTCAATAAGTAATGTTGCACAGGTGTGGCCAAAACAACCCTCTGGCAACATGACCAAGTGGTTATGTGAAACATATTTTTTATCAAAAGGATCCCCGATATGTCTCCTCAGGCTCCATTTGGACAGAAGGATTTTACACTGACGCTTCATCTTATATTGTAGGTAAAATGTAATCTGGCATAAATCCCAATCATCTTATATTGTAGGTAAAATACTATCTTGCATTAATCCCAATCATCTTATATTATATGTAAATGTTACCTGGCATTAATCCCAATTATCTTATATTATAGGTAAATTCTTACCTGGCATTATTCCCAATAATCTTATATCATAGGTAAAATGTTAGCTGACATTAATCCTAAGGCTGCATAAAATTATTATATAGTTTCTCAGACCCCCCGCATCCCCCACCCTTTTTATTTGGATTTGAAAAAAAACGTACCTGCCGCACCCTCTTTCTCAGAATTAAAAAAAAATGCCGCACCCTTCCTTTCAGCTGTCGAACGCCGAAAAATGGTCAAAAAAGGCCCCCACACCCTTCTTTTTGGAAAGAGAAACGAAAAACCTGCCGCATCTTCCTCTTCATAAAGAAAAAAAACGAACCTGCCGTACCGACCCTGTTGAAAAGGACAAAAAACAAAACAAAAAAAAGTTGCCGGTCATACCCCCCCCTCAAGCAAAAGAGAAGCTTGGGAAACTAATCATTCATTTTATGCAGCCTAGTCATTAATTTGAAAAATATTCAAATATTATCTAGTGCAATAACTTAACGCAGCTAATTGCACTCATCAAAGGGACAACAACAAACAAACTAAGGACACTTTAGATACTATAAGTGGTGAATTACTCAGGGTTTTAATCACAACTAATAGATAAATGACTACTACGTGTGTAAGAATCAGATCGAGAACGGTCTCGGTTATCTGCACATTGCACCAAGGCAGCTCGCCGACTGCGCGTTAAGTCGCGGAAAGCGCGCATGGCTAAGAGTTGCGGCGCGTCCGTCACCCTTTAAATAACGCGAGGTGTTAGTATGTGCATCAGTTCTGTGTTGTCGCTCTGGACTGTGAAGTGTGCCATCAAACGATCCAAACTTCTTCGTGCTTGCTTGTGACGTGTGGACTTGCTGAAGTGATCACCCGACAACTTAGAACTGTATCATACTTTAACTGTGGAAACATATCGCGAAGGATTCAATGGTGACCTACGATTCATTTAAGGACAGTTCATGCTGAGGTAACAATCGTCACTTATTGGCATTTACTGTTCCCTTATCCGAAAGTTACAAATGACGGGTGACATTCTGAGACCACTAGCAGTAGAAATATTTACATCTCCGCCGAACTATCTGCCGCTTCCTGTCAACCAGAACCAGATTTACCTCGCTGGTTTCCGCCACTGTAGCCAGGAAGCCGTCAGAATTATGGTGGAGGAAGAAAAGTTGTCTCCACAAGATCCAATCATCACTGGATTACAAGATTATCTACGTTATAAGGAGGACGTCATGGACGTCACACAACATGTGCAGCAACACGTTATACAGCATGTAGTACAACAGGACCAACGTAGTGTGCAATACAACCAGGAATACTACAACTACCATCCCAACTGTAACCCATATAACATGGATTACAATCACGTGACACTGGCTAATAGTAATACCGTCCAACAGGTGGAACCACCAGTTCAACAATTACATGACATCAGTCGTACGTCAAACGATTCCGGTTTCACATTAGATACGTCACTGACGTCTAGCACGTCCAATGACTGCCTATTTGATGACTGTGATAAGGACAGTGACATTTCTGTATCAGAAGGAGATCTAGCAGTGAATGCCATGGAACTGAATGAGCTGGCACAACAAGACTCTAGAATAGATAAACTATTGACAGAACTGTTTGAGCTATTCGAAAGTGATGATGACGCTTTAGATGAGGATATATAGTTATCAATCATTTAATGATACTTTCTATATGCATTTATGAACAAAAGAATATGTACTTGCTTGAGTTAAACTTACAAATGTATAATATATCTGTCATTAAGATAGACAATATATGATCTCCTTCTGTGAATAGTGATACACCTAGAGCTACCTGAACTTAAATTATGTTTATATGGCGACACGTATGTGATTTACCATGTATGGTCGTTTGATTGAATGTTATTTTTGAATTGAGTATCAAATTAAAAGACTATTGATTTAGTGCACATTTTAATTTTTGAAAGGCCTTGTTTCTTGAAGAGGGAACACAATATTCAATGAACATGATATGTAGCCAAGATGTGTTTGAGGCATGTTTCTTTCATTCAATAAAGCGATGTAGATTATTCTCTCTACATTACACAAAACTTTGAAGCAAACAAGAGCGACTTAAACGACTAAAAGATAAAAGAAATCCACCGTTGATGAATCCATCAAGTGACTAGAGAAGAGTTGTATAGTTATGTGCACACACACATTGATGTCCCAGTATCAGATTACAGTAATTATACACTACACTCTCTGTTCTTTGTCTGTCTCATGAGTAATTTGTTTGTAGGTGGTACTGATATAGGTAAAATACCTAAGGATTAATGTCAAGACTTTTATTTAACCTGACGTCAGACATTCATTAAAACATAGCAATACTCGCTATCGTAAACTTTAGTTGTGTAACATTAGATAATGACAAGTGTATCAAGTCACACTGTGTTGCTACTCTATAATTTATATAATTGATTTAAGGTTTGAGACTGTGAGTGTATCAGGGTTAGAGAGGTAACATTCCTCCAGGGGTAGCTGCGGTAGGTCGAGGTAACTTAGATATATAGAGTTCTAACCCTGAGGGTTATAAGCGCCCAAACTCAATAATGGGCAAGTGTTTATACAATATACGTAACCATGGAATCCACTGGTCGTGTTAGACAACTTGAGCTTGTAGTAATCAAGTATTACGGACCAGGTGCAGATACCTTGGACATGTCTCCGGTAAAGGTGTGTCATGCTGGTACGAGCAGTCATTGGGCGGTGTGACCAATGACACATCTCAAGTATATCTGATTTTGTGGGCTGCACCCTAAACCACCTTGTCTCCAGTCTCTGTCTCCTGGTGACCAGAAAACAGACACACCTGATGTGTATCAGGATATAAAGACGGAGGGGAGAGACAGGAGATGTAATTATCTGGAAATATCGCTCAGTATGTTTGGTTATCACAAGGTGAGCGTCTCTATCCTATATATCTGATATTCCCTGTCATTCACTGATAGTATCTGTAGTTCTAGACTCATTACTGTGTTACGTCTATTACTTCAAAGCTTCTCTCATTCACAATACAACCCTGACATTATGATCATACCCTAGTCTATGTTGGCTTTTTGTTCATAATTAAATGGGTTTCGTGAGGGGGTGTAACCGAAGGATAAATCATTAGATTCACACGATGTTTTATTGGTACCTCCCCGGGCCAGCATGGAATCCTCCGGGACACCTTTGATCAATGCTCAGCCCTCTCCTCTCCTCCCTCTATCAACCCCATCGCGTTAACCTATAATATCATTCAACCCCTTGATCAAACCTCAGTCTTCACATTTCATTCTTTTAACTCCGCCAGCCATGGTGTGAATTTCTAGATAATCAAAATCACGTGTATTATCATCACCTTTATTTTTGTTTGTCCATGGAACATCCAAGAGGAAACAGACACAGCAGGATTGTCCAATCTCTACCCGCTTGTTATATAATGACAGGGAGATGCGAGCGTTACTCTGTATAATTGTCCACATTACCAGGGTAATTAGGGACATCGAAGATTTACGGGCCTTTCCTACAGATCCCCATGTAACCAATTGCGTCCAGGTAGATTCTGTTCTACAAATCTTCTGAAGACGTGTTTTCAATACACGTTTCGTCAATTACTTATTTCATCTAAACTAGCTGCTGGGCAGCCGCACGATTACCATTAAAATAACAGAGTTTGCTCCCAGTAATTGAATCTTTAGATTAGTTATGTCAGGTTCGCACAACGTGGGGAGCTCTTTTATTTCCCTTAAGGTAGGTTATATGCCTTAATGTAGCCAGGTTTGTATGGAAATATAACCGCTGAAATTGGACAACAAAACGCCATTTGGAATGAAATTGGCAGGAATTATCAAACGCAATATGTTTGATACGACTGCGGAAGCCAGTAATGTTCTCACACGCTCAAATATTTATAATTCCACTAGCGGCAGAGAGAAGAAACGCTCACCTTTACCCGCCTAAATATTGACGCCTTTTAAGTACCGTCTGCCATTGCAATGTCTGACGCCGGGCGGCACATGTCAATATCAACTACAAAACCGTCAGCGTCCGTCAATTCTGTTTCTTAGCATTTGACAAATTCAGCCCTGAATTTTTTTCTTTATCATCAAAGTACCGGAAAACAGGTGAATAAGAGGTAAAGTACAGGTGTATTCACCTGTGGATCTGTAAGAATGGAAGATCAAAGAGAGCTAATTAGCCGGGTCGTTCTGAACACACGCCGAGCTAATAAAACTGCATTATCTGTAAGATGATCTCTGATGCTTCTCATCATTCAGAAAGTAAGAGTCATCTGTCTAGAAATCAACAAGTAAGACACGCCATACATGTTATCAATATGATAAGATGAACAATTATTATACCGGTCCAGAGTTTGCAGTTTCTAAGGTGAATGATGAGAGTGTTTGACGAGTTGTGATTGTTCCCTGCCATGCGGACACTCAAATCCAGGGGTCCGTGACAAACTTCACAAGATTCTATTACTATTATTATTATTCTATATTCATATAACCCCCGGCATATATCACATCAAAGGTGCGTACAATACGCGTCCAACAAGGCAATCGCGTGTGTAGGTAGAATATATAAAAGCGGACAAGTGCTTGCCTTGATCTTAGCTACCTTTTGTCCATACGATATCCTAGAAGGCGACTCCCGCCTTGAGAAGCTGAATCACTTTCTCAGCAAACACTTATCCTTACGTGGCTGACCGCCTGTTCTAGTGTTTACACAAGCGCTAGCAGACGACAGTCAGAGATTTGGCGGGAAATCCGCAGGTGGGAGCTTTGATCTTATGCGCAGAAACTGAATCATAATTCCAGTCCCTCTCGAAGACATCTACATTTATTGTCATCAATGTGTCCACTACAACACTGTTCTAAAGAATTATAAACGACATATTTCCTACTGTTATTGGAGCGCGAGCGTCGGAGAAAAACGTCCGAGATGTGAAAAATCATGAAACGTAGAGTAATCAGTTCTAATGACAATGTATTCAATGTTATTCTATTTGAAATTAAGTATCACCAATAAACTGTGATTAGCAATGACTGCAGAAATTGAATAGCAATTTGTTTCAATTATCAACCAATTTAGCTTCGTGAGAATGTCTGGAATATACGATGATCTCTCTCAATGTGACCTCTAAGTGAGCACATGGCTGATGATCTGAAATTATTCCTGTTACCAGATCTCAAAGTCATCTAGCATGTCGTTTTCCCTAACACATTCTTAATCTGTTCACAAGTGATCCAAATTAAATTTTCAGATAAACTAGATGAATAATAAATGACATTTAGGTCAAAATCAGGTTAGACGCGATTCTACCAGTAAGGATGTGTGAGAAGTTTCTTTTTGTAGTCGCTTGAGTATCGCGTGTCTTTTCAACTGTCCGTTATGAGTTGGCCCGCACTAGTATCTGTGATTTGTGACATCGTTGCCTCTGACACTTTTTGACTATAAATTCCATGTTATTGGTGTAATTACATGTGAAATTTGCTCTACATTTGACAGGATCAAGGACACATTCACAGTCCGGCGTTACAACCAAATTATGTTATTTAACAGCAGGTTTAAAAATCAGCGGAGTCCGACAGAGGTCGGCACGGGCCAATGAACGGGTTATAATTTACCTTTCACGGACCCATGGGAGAAAAGGTGCATGCAAGAGGAGATAGGGGTCTGGAAGACTGAAATAATAAAACTATTCACATTATATATCTGAGAAGACATATCCTGAAGTATCAATATAACTGCTGTTTGTTTCATTTATTTTTCCTACTCAATTCAAACCGCCAATTTAACTCACCAGGTGGATGAGCGTGTTCTGAAATGATATTGAGGAAAATCTATAATATTCAGGCGGAAAAGTCTCAGTGAAAATGTAAAGGAGTATTTAAGTGACCAACGTCTCCAATTCTCCTATTACATGCTCTATAGACCCGCATCGTAGCTATTACTCTCACATATATTGTGGGGTCTTTTATTGAAGCTGAATGAAATGTTAACACATAATTTACATTACTTTACAGGGCTCGCGTCCATTCATAGTTTATAGTCCAGACAACAATACCAGGGAAACTCTAGCATGTAAACTAAGACATATATCATCATGCACCCGCAGTAGGTAACGATTTGTAGAACTCACTTCAAACATTCTTTATAAGTGACAGATTGTATTTCAAACATGCAAATTATGTAGTCTCAGTCCTGAAGAATCAAATTACCCACGCACGGTTGTATACTTGAATAGTTGTTTATGATACATTTGTAACTAAACCCTTTGTTGTTTCATTAAATGTCGCTTATTCTGGAACATTTCATCTAAACAATAGTTCCTTCAATAGTGCGATATTTCTGTAACTATGAACAAGTTTAACGCGATTGCTTAATCTTTACACTACTATCTACAGACAGACACCTGTTGGTTATTTCACTCTGATACCTGGACAATATGAGCGACCTGTTGCTCTGCCAGATCCCTCGTGGCTCTTCGATGGGAACGCTTTTCTCAGCAACTGTGTCTATGACGTGTGCATGAATATTAAATGCTGTAGAGTCTATAACGGTAAAATTAGGGATACTTAAGTAATTAAACGATAAGTGGAAATTGGACACCAAGGGAAAAATTCGATTATTGAACATCAAATAGATAAAAGCTTCTAATGACATTAATGATGGGCAATAAACCAAACCAATGATGGAATGGCGCATGTACTCATTATACTGCCTTGCTGTTTCGGTTGAAAGAACACGTAGACGCCTGCGGTATGCACTAAATCTATCCGCAGTCCTATCACCATATTAATTAACCACTTTTGATGAGGCAGTCTCATTGAACTATAAAATAGCTAATCTCATCCTCATCATCGGTAAATAACGAAATTCAGCTGGCTTTTATTCTGTCAAGTTTATGGCGAAGATAAATATATCATTGTAGCTGACCAAAACCGTGATCGAATATTTACATCAAACCTGTCGCAGCTCAAGCAATCATCACTCTCATTTCATTTTTATTGAAAGTAGCACTATATTCAAGTCTAGTCTAGAGGGTAGAGGGCCTCCTCGGGTCTTGTATCTTGAGTCCTGATCTAGTCATGTATTAAAGACCACGTACGTCAAACGGGCCTAGTGTACTAGCTATAGAGGGCCAGGTCTGGTTTCGGCACTGGCCTGGGCTTAATTATATTATCTGGTCTTCTTCAGGTGAGATGACGAAGTCTGATGCAGCAAAAACGCTGTAAGATTTAACCTAGTAAACTCTTGTACATCAGAACTAGGTTAAGTATGTGCTATATTATATACATGATTGACATGTCACAGTAACGGAATAAATGAAGTGAGATAAACTTGTATAAAACAGGAGTTGTGTCAAGGCAGGATGTGTAACTATCTGTATTCTCGGTTTTGTTAGAAAAGGAGTACTAGGTTCTTGCAAGTGGTAGCGTATACGATACAGGTATCTCACAGGTATCTCACATGTATCTCACAGGTATCTCACAGGTATCTAACAAGTATCTCACAGGTATGTCACAGATATCTCACAGGTATCTCACAGGTATCTCACAGGTATCTCACAGGTATCTCACAGGTATCTCACAGGTATCTCACAGGTATCTCACAGATATCTCACAGGTATCTCACAGGTATCTCACATGTATGTCACAGGTATCTAACAGGTATCTCACATGTATCTCACAGGTATCTAACAGGTATCTCACAGGTATGTCACAGGTATCTAACAGGTATCTCACAGGTATCTCACATGTATGTCACAGGTATCTAACATGTATCTCACAGGTATCTCACAGGTATCTAACAGGTATCTAACAGGTATGTCACAGGTATGTCACAGGTATGTCACAGGTATGTCACAGGTATGTCACAGGTTTCTCACATGTATCTCACAGGTATGTCACATGTATGTCACAGGTATCTAACAGGTATGTCACAGGTATGTCACAGGTATGTCACAGGTATGTCACAGGTATGTCACAGGTATGTCACAGGTATGTC
>JAXGGS010351059.1:0-13176 GCA_035585475.1 Armandia brevis
ACACAGACACTCGTCTCTGTTAGGGCCGAGCTCCCCTCCCCACACAAACATAGACATACCATATATCACAAAAAAAAGGTACCTGCCGCCCCTACGTAAAAAACACAAAAAAATGCCTGCCGCAACCCCTATTTTCCAGAAAAAAAACCCCAAAAAACATGCCGCACCCTCCTCTTGATAAAGATAAGAAAACCTGCCGCACCGACCCTGGTGAAAAAACAAACAAACATGAAAATAAAACCTGCAGCCCGCACCCCCCTCTCAAGCAAAAAAAAGCTTGAGAAACTAATCAAATTTTTTTTGCAGCCTAAGCATAATTTCGCGCGAGTATAAATAGCACAGGACCGTGACGTTAATAGTATCTAGCATTTTTGTCTAAAAACTAGATGTCAGGTCTGAAAAACTTTGCAATGTGGCTAATATATCGATAAAATGAAGCGCCTGAACCTCGATACATTTACAAAGAACTTTGACTTGGTGATGTCGATAAGATTAATTATGTTTACGTTATGAGTCAAAGCGTTCAGTTGCTACAATATGGAATGGTTTGGGCCGAGGTATAATTCCATCAAATATCGGAGTCTGATCAGGTGTGGAAGTTCCTTCAGAGGGAGTAAAGTGAAATCTCTGAAATAATGAACATAATGAAGAATTAATTAAGAATACATGTATGATAGATGTACGATCAGACATACAAGTTTTATTCACCAAATTGTATTTGTCAAAGAGCGGTACCTACCTGCATTAAGATTGTGACAAAATAAAATAGCTCCATTTTAGCCAACTGCTCTCCCGGGCACGAGCGTCTTCCTGTTTATTAGATAAGTGAATATAGTTAAAAAACATCTCAACTACTTAGGTGGGGCAGCCTGACAAGAGGAAGATCAAAGCTATATGTTTGAGATATAGAAATTAAACACACATAAATAATCCTTGGCTACATTACAATGACAGTTTGTGTCACCCAAGTAGAATCTCGGGTTTCAAGACAATATGTAACAAGCTGCAAAGTATTTTAACTAGAACTCTCCTCGTTTATTAAGCACAACGGTACATAACACAACTTGGTATTTTGTCAAAACCATACAGGTGGAAGGGTGTCATCTTATACTGCGCCGTGACCAAACAAATTGCGCCGCTCACCGAGATTCCCGATGGAGATCTCGGTCGGACAACTGGGTCACAGCTAACAGGTTTTTCCATGGAAGTCGCACCTCGTCACCGGATTACTCCAGGGACGTGGTGGTTGGTCAGTTCATCTGTTCATGTACCCTGGCAGTAATACGCATTCACCTATTTCAGCGTGCCAACTCGGTTGACAGTTGCCAATCCCTTAGATGAGTGACTGACTAGTACTCAGATGAGTACAGGTCATCAGCCGTGCATCTTACACCCACATGCCCCTTGCTAAGCCATACGGACACTGTGTCAAAGGAGTATAGATTTGCCATCAACTACGAGTGACACTTTTTATATGGAAAAGTGTATAGGAGGCCTGAGTATCTAGAAAGACCCTACCATGTCTGAGTTTAGCGACAAGGTGGTCTCTTTAGATATAAATGCACGGTACAACAATTTCTACAACAGCCTATATAGTCACAAGGTAGCAGAGGCGAAATTTGTGTAAGGGCCTTACCAGGCGCTTACGGCCTTGGCATAACCATCAATCAAATGTACATATCAACATATAAACTATATAATGTATGTATCTGTTTACCTTTGGTAGAGCTTACCGTAACAGCTTACCTAAAGAAAATGATATCACATATTCTGACTTCTTAAATTTGCCATCACGGCTGATAAATCGGTCTGGGTTAAACTTGTCCGGATCAGGGAAATATTTGGGATTGTGATGAACCGCCCAAATATTAGCAAAAATTTCAGATTCTGCAGGAATGTGATACCTGAGGAGTTGTAAACAAATAAAATGAACCAACTCACCTACTATAGTGTACTACTACATGCGCATGTGTCTCGACAGAAGGGACATGATACAGAAGAGGAGATTTCCGTTAGATGCTATTTAATGTAGATGTCCGTTATAAGGCGCCCCGTTATAAGGCGGTATTCGTTATAAAGCGGGTCTAGTATGTCCCCCGATTCAGACCATATAAAATGGTCATGGAAATGTGTCCCCCAATTAATCACTTATAGCGCTGGGTGACCAAATGTCACACTTTTTGTACATGTATAGTACAGGTGCACTCCTATATAGCACTGTTTGTAGGCTTGTCCCCCCGACGACCGCCTTATCACGGATATCTACAGTACTAGTAAAATGGATCTTTTTATTTTATTTCTTTTATTTGGTTTGCGAATCAATGATTGAGTGCATACACCTATACATGCAAAATGCGATGAAAGCAAATGTGTGTTGAGCCCTCCGGTTGACAACAAACAATTACCTGGCCAATTGTGCAGTTTTGGGTACCATACCAATAACGTTCAAATATATTAGCAACCAAGCCTGTTGTTTTGTACTTTATGAAACATTAGAAGGATATTATTTGAGATATTTCACTGACCCCTCAAGTTGGACATCCACAGGGTTAGAATGTGCAAAGGGGGCAATTGGCCTAATCCGGAGGACCTCCATACACACCGCCTCAGTATAGGGCAGGTGGGGTCTGTCGCTTAAATTCACCTGTCTCCCGTCTCCCACCACCTCATCCAGCTCCTTCTGTAACCGTCTTTGTACGTCAGGGTTCAGCGTCAGGAACAAGGTCGACCAGGCGACAGCTACGCCCAACGTGTCGAGAGCATTCGGGGTTAATATCATCACAGTACCTTCCATCACCTAGATTAGGAAAAACACCAATGATTTGTTAGATAATTCGATATCTTAATTGATAAAAGGATCTGGGACTATAATGTCGTTGTTTATTAATGGGCGTTTAAAGATAAAGATTTAATGTATGCGATTGGCAGTGTGCTAACTTTGTGGGCTACCTACATTTTATATGAGGTAAAACACATGTGATGTATATTTGTTTAACATCAGTGCTTACAAGCCGGATGACAAGTCATGTATACTCAGTTCAAGTGCGAGTGTACTGAATTGCAAGCTATGGAGTCAGAGCCAAGGAAGTTGGCAGCAAACAAGAGAGCAGGGCGTTGAGAGATGCGGGATGCATGAGCAACAAGAGGCTTACCAGCAACAAAGGGACGGAGCCGCGCACAAACTTCACAGGTGCGAAAATCACTGTGTCAACGGCATCGTCAGGAGTACAATTACGTCATGTGATGTGCTCCGAATGACACGCATGAAACACTCATTCGTAGTTTGATTCTCTGAACGCTCACACTCACCAAGCATCTTCTCTCCAAATTTACCGGGTTCATTTTTTCGTTTTTGTAAATCCAAAGCGAAGCATAGCTTAAAATGGGTAAGAAAAGCACACCGCAACCCAGCGACTGCAATGCCTGCGATTCGAAGCATTTAGGCCCGATAAACAGGAATTGCAAGCTGGTACCAAAACATAAAGAGAGAGAAAAACAGAAGCAGATTTCGAAGCAGTTGGAACAAGGGCAAGAAGACGCGGAGGCACAGAAAAGACGTGCCGATACCGGAGCCCCACTGATGAGCCAAGAACTACTGGACACAGCAGTAAAAACTGTCGGAGAACATATGCAACTGGAAGCCGAGCTAGCGAGGGCAGCGAAGACCCTACTTCTCAGGACGCCGACGATCCAACACCAGGAAGGGCCAGCCGTAGTCCACCACTGGCCCTTGAACGCGAAGCCAAAGAAAGGAGCAGAGACCGCACAGTAAGAGCTGAATATCCCACAAAATCCACAGATGGGTGGGGCAAAGCAGATACAGAAGAAGAGGACGGCTTCGGAGAACGTAGCCACAGTCGGCGCAGAAGACCAGTGCGTTATGAGAGAGAAAGCGATTACGATACTGATCACGAAGACTATGACCGATCCCGGTACAGAAAGAAGAAATCCGCAATGGACAGAACCGGATCCTCACAAGTAGAATACAACTGAAAGATGCCACATTTCTACGTCTGGCGCAAGGGTAGGTCAATAAAAAATTTGATGATTTAACCAAAGCCGAATTCGGAGTCGGTTTTGCGGCCTGGGCAAATGACTGCACCAGAACCGTAGCAGACTTTGTCGCCATCAACATACTCTACCATACAATCCTGACGGAATGTGTGAATGGTATGTGGTCGATGGCAAGAGACATCTTCCGAAGAGTAGCGATCCAGACAGAGAACGGGCTGCTAAAGTTCATGGACATGGAGAAAGTGACCACTCTCGTAAACAGGGTGAAGAACAAAATTGTGGGAAAGAAGTGGGACCGTGAAGCAGGAGATGAATACGATGATCAAGGAAGTAGAAAAGGGAAAAGCAGCAGCAAGTGCCCCCCTGAAAACTTGCAAACATGCATGCTAAGCCTGGAACAACGGCACCTGTACCAGATCAGGTGCGCACAACCTGAACTGGAAGATGCTTGCACATGTATGCATAGATTGCAACCGTAAGGGGGAAGAAGAAAACCACCGGTCAGGGTCCGAGCAGTGCCCATACAAGAGAGATGCCCGACCAAAAAACTAGAGCAGCCGGTCACCCGCAGATCTGCTGACAACCGGGAAGATGACAAGAAGGGCATGAACTATCAGGTTATACATTTTCCAGCTGGGGGCACGCCCCCGGTCTCGGGGCAGTGCCAAAGGGGAATGCCGATAACGAAACGAAAACAAACACACCAAATATCATTAATCACATACCCGATATCTCACGGGGTCATGTTTCAGATGCAGGGATCAGAAACGCAGACAAGCCGCAATTACAGTATGGTGACATCATCCAAGGTTAACACTTTGTTTGATAACACGCAAAACCTGCGTGAGAATAACAATAATATTGCTTTTTCCCGTAGTCAGGACAAGGAGCAGAGGTGGGGGGAAACATCCTGGCGCCAGTAACACCAAAAACTGATGTTGAATGTATTGACATGAGTAGAATCGAAAATAGAACTAACCATGCACATGCGATAACAGCTGCAATTTCTGACACTACTCATACAGATTTACGACCATCGTCACCCCTCATTAACCCGTCCACTGTGCTGATTATGTCACTCATTAAGGAGGGGCGTGGTCTCGCCAAACAAAGGGATCACAGCCTCCCCAGCAACAGTCTTCACCATTCACAGGGTGCCAAATTTGTAAGCAAGCCGAGCACGTGTACCACGAGCATGCACAATAACAGGGTGTCATCTGGATCCCACATCAGCCCGCACACATGCAGTAATCCTTACTCAAAATTCCTCGCTCCCAAATTTGGCAATGAAACTCAACCCAAAAATTTAAGCACCATGGAATTAAATTTCCGGCAATTACATCAGCGTCCTGAACATATGTCAAAACCACCATCCAACCCTGGAGACACATCAGACTTAGTCAAACAGTGAAGATGGAGAGACAACAATTTAGGAACGCCGGTGACCACAACCACAATAGTTGTGGACAGCACGCTCCCGCAGACTGTACCATCTGTCCAAAGCGGCAACTGGACACACTCCTCCAGGACATCACTGTCAAAGAGGAGGGACTGGCCGAAGACCATCGCAGGCCGGTCCAGTGCACCAAAGGGCCGGACATCGCCTTATCGGTGTAGTGCTCCGACAACATCGCGGAGTACGAAGGCGTCACATTTGACGTCACAACCGGACAACACACAGAGTAATCCCGAAGATCTGGACACCAGGTTGACATTTACGGCAATTGCCAGGTCAATGTTATACGCAGATCATGTTATCGCACTTTTAGAATTGTCGCCAAAGGACAGATGGGAGGCAGAAATATTACATTTCTGGCACAACCCGGAATGTCCACTAGACAAAAAGTTACTGCCTGGTTATGTTTTCCCTGAAGTGTCTAACGAGTTCAGAGCGCAAAATGAAAAGGTGTATTTATGACGCCTGTAAGATAACACTCAGGGTTTACGCCAAAATACCCATCGGAACACATTTAAACGTGAACGAACTCGAAAAGCATGCCAGGGGTAAAATAGCCAGGGAAATCATAGATTTTCTCGAGTTTTGGTTCCCAATAGGACTTGATTTTACCCTCCCATCCAACCCGGAGCATGACCAATTCAGGCATCCAGAGTGGGAAAGGAAAACTACTTTTAACCATGGTTCGGCTATGAATCATCCCAAACAGGTATATCTTTAGGTTTCAGGCTCTCACATCACAAAACGTGTTACCCCTCCACTAAGATGACTTGGATAAGCAAAGAATTCTATAAGGTATCTCAAATGCTTTCCATCCCACAGGAAAAGATTGATGCCACTCTTACACTGGTAAGAGTGTGGCAGAACACCCGTGCAGCTACACTTCTGGAGTGGCAGCGTTTAATCGGACGACTCCAGTATGCTAGCACCTGCACTTCAGGGGCAAGACATTTTACTTCCAGAGTTACGACACCATCAAAATAGCAGCGAAGCACGGCCACACCCCTGTCTCACAAGAAGTGCAGCAAGATTTAGCGTGGTTTCTGAAATTTCTTCCAGTTTTCAACGGAAAGCACATTCTAAAAGAGACAAAGATGAATCACGAGCTATGTACGGATGCATCCATGGAATGGGCCATGGCTTTCACAGGAAAGCGCGCCTTGTCTTTTTCTATACCTCCAGGTACACAACAAGCAGACACCAAAACCCAACGCGGTCCTGGTGGCCCTGAGAAAATGGACACATATTTTTCAGGGTTCAAACTTACATTTAAGATGGGACAACAGTACAACCATAGCATCCATCCAGAGCGGGAAGGCCCAGGCATCATACCTCCGACGAGTAGTAAGAGAAATATGGTACGTAGTGGCCACAAACGATATTAATATGTTTATTTCCCATATCTCTACAAAGGAAAACGCAATAGCTGACGCCCTAAGCAGAGGCATGAAGTCACAAAAAGACAACAGGCAGATGGTCAGGGTAATGGCAGATAACGATCTGACTTTAGAGAACCTCACTTGGAGTCAGATGGATCACCCAGACATCGCGTTGTAATTTGTTTTTCTGTACATACTTCGTGCATGAACAATTTAAATGCATGTACTGATGACACATCATTTATTTCCTTTCGTCATGTTCGTTTACCTCATGCGACACCTCAAGGAATGGTGAAGAGGCTAGTACTAGTTTTTTTAGACGAACCCACGGCGGGGGAGTCAAAACTTTAGAGTACAAACGAGTCTTAAGGAAAAACTCAGTGCCAGAATTTAATGGGGGGGGGGGGATTTAGGGTGAAGGCACACCCACAAAATAACAATATTTACCTTGACATATGTTTTCTACCCCCTTTTTCATACAGACCACATGAAGACGACCGAAACGCCCCTGAAAACGAAACTGAAGAACAACATTGTTGACCTAAGTAATTCTGTGTACGCCGAGGGTACATTTGCAAACCAAGCGTCTGCCTGGAAGCGGTACCTCAGGATAGCGGAACTCCTCGAATTCAACCTTATCCAACCCACGGCCGACGATTTATCATCGTACGAGGTCATCCTCCATCAAGACTGACTCAAGCACAAAACCATCATACAACACCTGAATGCGGTAAGACACCATCATCAGGCAGTAGGAGTGACGCTGCACATGGAAAAGGAGTACCTTTTCGTCACGCTGATGAGGGGCATCATCAGAGAGCCGGAAAAACAACTCGAGAAGAAACAACCGCTGTCATCAAGCCAACTCATCAGATTACTGGCAAACCTAAAGCAATATGAGTTCTGGCCGGCTCTCAACTTCGGTATTGTTTTAAAGTTCATCTCCTTTATCCGTCAATCAAATTTGGCAAGAAGATTGGCCAACGCAAAACACTCCAACAAGGCAATCATGTTCGGCGACATCATCTTGGATCCGGAAAACCGTACGCTAAAGTTCATCCTTAAAGAAACAAAAACGAGGAGCGGCACCTAACCCATCATGTTCCAGCTGACCGCAATACCAAACTCGCCGCTGTGTCCGGTAACGGCCTTTGTGGAGTACATTGCATACCTAGGAGACTTGCCATCTCAGGAAACACCACTTCTCATGTTCACAGGATCACACCGTCCACTCACTTTGAACTTCATCACCAAGTTCTTCAGAAAGGGTCTGACAAACCTGGGCTTCAACCCGAAGAGCTTCACACTTCACTCCCTGTGACAGTCAGCAGCACTAACTGCCAAGTTAGCACAGGTGAAAGACCCGAAAATAGCCTACCAGGAAACATGGGCTGAAAACTCAATTTGGGACTATATTGGACCGTACCAGTACCTTTTCTCCCAGATCTCAGATGTGTGGACGCACCTGACCTAAACATAGGACTGTATCAATCTGACCGACAACTACACTGGGCTTATGTTAGACATGTTAATCTACACTGGGTTTTGTTTATACTCATACATTTATATAAACGGGTGTTATAAGCCATGTGTTGTACTCAAGATTGTTAAAAAAGTATTATTCATGTACATTCGTAAATTTAGGCATGTTTATAATGTAAACAGCCCGCGCTTAGTTTGAACTAGCACGAGGCCATTTATCACGTTGGGAATGTAAACATGTAAACGTAATTTTGACACACATTCACATTCCAACCGTGTAATCATTTTATCATGGTAAATATCAATTAACAGATTTGTTGGGCGTTGACCGACGGGGGGTCGACTATCGACTCATAAGCCACCAGACTCATGTCATATGATAAGGAGGCTATGGTCCCTACAGAATTCCCCGAGCGGACCGCGTTACAGGCAGTCCTGAAGATATTTACCAGTGTAAGATGCGCGGCTGATGGCCGTACTCAGGTGAGTGCAACTCAGTCGCTCATCTTATTGATTGGCAGCTGTCAACCCAGTTGGCATGCTGACTACGGGGAGTGCGTAATGTGACCGAGATATGTGCCAGATGCACGGAACAACTACCGCGGCCCTGGATAATAGTCCGGTGCCGAGGCGCGACTTCCGTGAAATACTCGTTGACCGTGACCCAATTGGCCGACCGAGATTCCCGATAGAGAATCTAGGTGAACGGCGCAATTTGGCGCGACATGCGTGGGCACGGCACGGTATCAAGATGGCACACTTCCGCTCGCACGACACTCGGAAATTGAGCAGAATACCATAGTGTTTCTGTACCACATGTACCTAATAAACACAGGAATGTTGAATTAACAAAGTGATATTGTTATATGTTGACTCTGCTCGATGCCCTTAAGGCAATAAACAATGACCCGATCAATGACCCGGGGGGCACCTGCTATTTGGACGTATGTCGCCCATTGTGACGTTGCCTACGTCATAGTGGGGATGTGACGTCATAAAGGGAACGTCATAATGGGTGACATACATCATAATTCAAATAAGGGATGTAGTCCAAAGATCACCTACGGGTCATTGTTGTATCGATTAAAGATCGATATCTTTTAATCGATTGATTTTATTTTCACTTTGGCTCTTTAAGGTTGTAGATCACCATGATCTACACACCTCAGCCAAATTTGATAAACTTCGGTCCAATAGCGGCCGAGGGGGACATGTTAAAGGTGATATTTCGCAAAAGTGCCTTAGGGGCATCGAGTGAGAGCCCAGGATTCTACAGCAGTATTCATAACTAGGGTTTTGCCACTCTCGTTTATGAGCGGCAGGACGCAACCTCACTCTCTAACTTAGAACTAACAAAACTTAGTTGTTGCGCCAACCAAAACTGTCTATGTTTTCTTCCTTGACCCTGTTTCAATGCTACCTACGATCTATTCTCGGGTCAGCAAAAGCTTCAACACTTAACGAACAACACAAGAGAACATACTGGTTGTCATCTTGACAATGTGTGCGCCGTCTATTAATTAAGGGGGTAAATGGGTTGGCAGGAGATCTAACTATGTGATGACGCACCGGGTGTACACGAAATCTTACCAGTATGACTTTTCCGTGTGGGCCTGTTGGGACACCGAGGGCTAGTGACCTACTCCTCAGAAAGTATAAGCTGAACTAGTTATATGATCCAGGTGAATTATGTCAGGATATAGACAACAAGGCGCATTTGGCAGGGTGAGTCCAATATGCAGATTTAGTTAGAAATTGAGAGTATATATAACTATTTAATTACAAGCTGTAAGGTCTATGAGTCGTATTCACCGGAGTTTTTACCCTTGTGCTACCTCCAACATACCTGAAAATCCACGTTCTCGACTCCCCGGTTCAGTAGATATGTGTCGATGAAATCCCGAGGGCTGTTGGGGTCCAGGGTTGCTATGTGCTCCTGGATTTGTTTCCGATAGAACTTCCTCACGATCTGACTTTGCTCATGAATTCTGCGCACGATACCGGCCTTGGAGAAGCTGGAGACGATGTTGGGCTTCATGCTGACCGAGGCTCCCTCGTCGAAGGAGACCCCGGCCCATGTCTCAGTCATGGTGATGAACTCCTGCAGGGCCGGATCATCGTAGTCCCAGGAGCCGCCGAACAGGATAGATGCGATGATGTTGGCGGTGAATTTGTAAATAAAATCCATCGGTTGCACAGGCTGGCCAGCTTTCTGAAAGGAGTTATGATAAACATTGTTGACCACTATAATTTTTACTAAAGTTGAGTACGCGGTTAACGCAAACGAAACGCGGCCAGTTCTGCACATGGATTTAATGAGTAATACCTGGACAAGAAGATCCACCACTTTGTCTATCTGTGCCCTGATGTTCGCTTCACCCTTGCCGCTGCTGAATCCGAAAGCTTTCAACAAACTGATGACGAATTTCTTATTCTGGCGCCATTTCTCAGTGTAAGCGGGGGTAAAATTCTCTGAGATTACCAAAAATTCTGTTAGATACTTTTCTATTCTAGTTTCAATAATTTATCCGAAGTCTGTACATACATGTTATTGTACTAGTTATACACAACTGTTGCTTTTACATATGTAGTTAGTGATTCAGATGTTTACCATCATGCAGTTGCAAAACATCGTCGAAATCTTTCGGTCGGTCCGAAAATTCGTCCGCTCTGCCTACGAACGCTTCCTTTATCAGTTCATAGGAGTTAAGACCGACCAGTAAACTATGAAGTTTACATGATGAATAGAAATGGAATGCTCTATTAGATATATATAATACAACCCGAGATGACACAAAAATATCGCATCGATATCCATGATATAGATTATAAAAAAGTAAACCAAAAAATATGAGATAAATTGTCTTACTTGCTGCTAGCGTACAATGACACGATATCACCATACTTTTTACCCATCCGTAAAAAGTCCAAGTGTAGATTGCCTGAAGCGATTTCCCTCGAGGCACCTGTAAAAATGATACAAATCAATTTAATCTTGAACATCCATTCAATTCTCATATTGACATGTTGGCATTGTTTTTTATCTAAGTAGATTTAGTTTTAGTGACTGGGGTCGATCTGAATTGCTTGACAGTCATTGCTCCCTTAATTATTATTGGTTTAACTAAATCATTGCCAAGCAACCGTTCTGATAGATTATAACCAGAGATGAAATTTACATTTAATGCATGGACTGGCAACTATAATTATCCAGCATATAGCATTTGTAATACGGACAGATTAACACGCTTCGGCACTTAACATGCTTATGACATACTGTCAACCAATGTTTGAAAGGTGAAAGTGACATTGTTCTCAGTACATTTGTACGTGGGTTACCTGAAGGTGTATGGTTTGCACCATGTACTTTAATTGGTAAACCGATTCACAGTTTTTTAATTATATCTAGTCGCATTTATTTAAAAGGCTCAGCTTTTTGACCAGGACAGTTTATTCATCTGTTTTTCCAGCGTACAGTAATCCGTGATATAAGATTTAGAGCGGGTTAGGATACTAGTGATTTTAATCATATAAACAACTGACGAATACATAGATCATCAGACCCCAAGTTCATATTTTGATAGACGAATCGATTTCTCAATCCAACAGAGTTCATAATTTTGAACTCCTATTTCAATTAACTGACTGTTGTATTTCTATATTTTATCAAATTATCTGTATGCAGTGATATGACAATCTTTTGATATAAACGGTACCTATAATCGGCCATCCCACAGGCCCAGGAGGTAAATCTCTCCGTCTGTTCAGCAGCGCGTAAGATAATCCGCACACTCCTAATCCGATAGCGAGCGACGTCTTGTGCTCAATTGTGAAATGAACACCTAAATCTACGAGTTGTCTCGCCATGGTCTGGTCAGGAAGCACAGTCCTTATGGATGATTATTTATCTCGCACCGAAACCGAGTTTCCAACACTTACTACCAATCTCACCGATCTGGTTACACACAATTGAACCTTGTTACACAATGTACATGTATAGAACTCCCCTTACAATGACATTCATGCCCAGGTAACAAGAAACCTTCGCCCAGGATTCCAGGTAAGTCCAATTCGTCGGACCCTATACACTGATGCATACATATACTTCAGGACATATATACATGTATATAATATAATTATGCTGATGTGGATAGATTTAAGGTGATTACTGACATTTTTTTGACGAAGTGAACTGAGAAAATCCCTTGACGTTTGAACGTTAATTGAGTGGAAGTCCCAATTCGGTCCGACAAACTGGCATAGAAATATGTACTTGCAATATTTGCAATACAATATTTCTTGCGAATCAAGATGGAACAATTAAGAGCTAGGGTCACTGTGATCACTTCTGTCTGATAGACCCACCAATAAGTTCATAGCTAGTCCGAAGAACATCAGTCGGGTACAATTATTGATACAGTCGATAGAATAGATGGTTGCGTTCGTGAATATATTGCGTCAGCGAACATCACTTGATGGTATTTAAAGCTAAAAACTAAGTGTTGCATGTGAATTCAAATAAGTTATGACCCACTGTCACACGTGAATATTATATGTCCGCGAATTGATGTGACGTTCCCGCGGCGGAGAACGCGGTCAATTCCTGATAAATGCCGGGTACGGTCCAGCAACAGGGCCAGACTATCACAATGATGTAATACCCGGACAATGACAGGACAATGCAACAGGAAGTGCATTGATGCGGAACAACGATTTATGTAAAAGCCCTGGCATAACTTCTGAGATTGTAATTTATATGCACAGTCACATACATGTATGTCATGATACGAGGACAACAGTTATGTAAGAATAATCGGTCACGGTAAGAAAGTATCAATATGTTAC
>JAXGGS010351170.1:0-13176 GCA_035585475.1 Armandia brevis
AGCAGCAACGCTAGTCCGAACAGAATGTCTCCCACAGCCAAGTTTCCCAGCAGGAATCTGGTGAGGCGAGAGAGGGTTGTGCCCTTTCCCAGTATGAGCAGTATGAAAGTGTTCCCAGTTAGAATCAGCAGAGCTAAGGCAATCTGACTGATCAGAGTTCCTCGTCCAATACTGATATTTTCTCCAACATCAGTGTCATTTATAGTAAAAAGACGCCCTACTTCTGTAGTTGACGTATGATCCATGTCGAGCGATGTCGAGTTATGAACCGAAAGAGACCAAGAGACAGGAGTCGTGCTTGTAATGTCATCACACACGCTGCTGCCAAAACATGAATATATCTCGGGATAAGTTCATCTGAATTATCTCACGCACAATCGTCTCCTCTTCCTCCTCCTCTTGCGGTATACGAGATAATGGCGACGGGCACACGAACGCCGCCTGAATGTAGGTCAGCCACTCGGCACAGGTATACCGCTGTTTGCAATCCTCGGTTGCGGTTGACAAGGGATTTTAAAAGCATGCAGCGCACAAGGAGCGACAGCGTGAGATTGTCTGCGCCGATATATAAATGTATAGCAAAGAAATGCCACACCTTGATAACAACAAACAAATTAGATCATTCTTCAATATCTTAAATGTTCCTTCTAAGTGCTTGAACTAGAGGATATTTTGGGACACTTTGCTGTGTAATGGCTCAGCCCGGAAACGTGAAAACATTCATTTATGCGTCAGCTTATGATATGGAGAAACAGTTACAGGCTCGAATACTATTGCTGAAGTATGTATCACATGTATGTATCACAAGTATGTATCACATGTATCTATGACAAAATCACTTAGTGGACAGCATTATTAGATAGACAACATTAAGTCAGGGCGTAAGAGGTTTTCTAGATTATTTTTCATAGAATCTGTTCTAATTTGCAGGAAATACTGATTTAGGGCAAGATGCCCCATCATCTTGTCATGTTTCTTGCTCTAGCTTTCAGCTATGAGTGTTTACGACGAGCTGTCAATGTTACTCAGGAACCAATTACGACAGTTTATTAAGAGCATGTGATCAACAATATTGTATCCATACAGGAAGACCGCCAACAAATAATAGGATCAGATGTTTTTGATCATCTTAAGAAAGGATTACCCCAGCAAAGTTACAAACGCCATGAATGTTGTGAGGTGCATCTCGCACACAGGTTATAAAAACTACCTGTCAAATACCAGCTTCAGAGGAGACACTTGGGAAAGTGATGAGACTCTCTGAGATGAGAAACATGAAGGAATGACTTAAGCCCATGTATATTCGTAATACAAAGCCTAGCTCTTAAACAAATAGACAAATTTATATAACAACAAATCAGGACTTTGAGTTGTGCCAAGCACACCACCATGGCTTATCAGTATTGTGTAAGCGCGTATGTAAAAAGAACATTATAAGAAACACTTACTAACAAAGGCATAGGGCTTTAGGCCTGCAATAGCTTGTATTATGCAAGTCTGTCTTAGGCTAAATATTAGTAAGCCGTTTTCATTCTCTAAAAAGGAAAGCAGAAACATTGAAAAGGCCTAAGGAGCGGGTCAAGAGCGTCATTGGATAATTAAAGTATGACATATTTTACATATGTCCGGCGGATTCTTGTTTTTCAATTGCAAAATGAAAGCTTGACAGTTGGTTATTAACAGGAGAATCGATCTCACTTACCAATAGGGTCTGCCTTAAATCAAATCTTATCTTTGTGATCAATCTAACAAATGAATGGCAAACATACATAGATTTAGTACAATGAGAAAGGATGTTACCATAATGGAACTGAGTTGATTGCTTTAAACTGTATTTGCTTAAATACGGCATATATTGTGTGTAACAATATGACCTGCGTACCGTCGTTTTGCCTCACTACTCAACAAATCATTGCCAAATCTTGAGAAGAGTCGATGACTCAATATTTCTCATACAAGTTCTGTTAATAAGGAGCGGAGATTCTATATCATAAACTCAACTTGAAAATTGCAAATGAACAATGTTATTAGTTTTGTAGCCTGGCCAGCCTCTCTTATAGATAGATGAACTATCCATCCAATAACCCTTTTTAAGTGTTTATCAGTGTTATCTGAGTGTGCTCTGATCTGACCTACTGTATGGTCTGCTCCACAACTTTAGAATATCACTTTGACATTCCCATTTTCTTTTCCGCTTAAGGAAAGAGTTGTCGTCATCTGATATTTAAAGATTTATGATGGATACTAATATTGCCAATATTTCATTATCATGCCAATCATTGAGACCGAAAGTGAAAGATATGTGATTCCCTATAAATTTAAAAAGCTTTGTAAAGCTAGGTCATGCTAATTGCTAACGTCTGCATTATTTTTACCAGACAAAGTTGAAGGCCTTCCTATGGCACCATCCAGATGAGTCTGAATTAACAACAAAGTTACACTAGTAGTTTTTATTTCAGTCTTACAGTACCTGGAATCAATTTTCAAATGACGGACTAAAAGAAATACTTGGTCCCGTCTAAGTCACATCACACGTCTCTTCCTAAACCTTTTTTTTTTTTTAAATTGGATCACCGGTCATTCTTTATTGGCTTAACTAATATAATGATACCTGTACTAATTTTGTAATCTCACCTTAAATACGATACTTAATTAAAGCAACAAGCCTATTAACTGTATCAACTAATTGCACTCACGAGACAGAAGCTGCCATGATTTGATTAAACATGAGTTAGGATATGAAATTAGCATGTGTGTTTAATTTTGAATAGGTCTTTTTGGAAATGTAACCTTCGCCTCTGTTGCTTCAATCTGAATTGTATATTAAAACAAGTTGGCGTATGAAGCACATAATATAATACTGTGCTATAATGCTGTGCTATAAGTTTGGCCATGCTTGTATGAATAATTTTGCTATGGAAAATGTTAAAAACCCAAATTCTCGTTAACTGGAGTTTTAAAGACACCTTTTGTATGTTTATTTCATAAGGCGCTTATACACTAGCAGGCAAACACCTTGGTAAAATGAGCGGCAATGACCTGCAGTGATTTATTCACTTCTAACGGTGGCATGCAGGGTTTAACAAACCTTTATCCCCGTTCTTTCTGTTACCCCTGCTTATACTCAACCTCTCCTTGGTACCATATCATATCCCTACATCTCTGTTACCCTTGCTTATACTCAACCTCTCTCGTGTACTACAGCTTATCCCCGACATCTCTGTTACCCCAGCTTACACTCAACCTCTCCCGGTGACACATCATATCCCGACATCTCTGTCACACCTGCTTATACTTAACCTCTCCTCATTACACATCTTATAAAGGTCGTCTCTGTTACCCCTGTTAACACTCAACTCCTCTCCTGTACCACATAATATCCCTACATCTCTGATACACCAGCTTACACTCAACCTCTCTCGTGTACTACTGCTTATCCCCGACATCTCTGTTACCCCAGCTTATACTCAACCTCTCCTTGGTACCATATCATATCCCCGACATCTCTGTTACCCCAGCTTACACTCAACCTCTCCCGGTGACACATCATATCCCGACATCTCTGTCACACCTGCTTATACTCAACCTCTCCTCATTACACATCCTATAAAGGTCGTCTCTGTTACCCCTGTTTACACTCAACTCCTCTCCTGTACCACATCATATCCCCGACATCTCTGATACACCAGCTTATACTCAACCTCTCCTTGGTACCATATCATATCCCCGACATCTCTGTTACCCCTGCTTATACTCAACCTCTCCTTGGTACCATATCATATCCCCGACATCTCTGTAACCCCAGCTTGCACTAAGCCTCACCCCAGTTCCACATCTTATATAGTTCATCTCTGTCACCCCTGTTTATACTCAACCTCTCCCCAGTACCAAATCTTATCTCCAACATCTCTGTCACCCCAGCCTATACTCGACCTCTCACGGGTACTACAGTATCCCCGACCTCTCTGTTACCCCTGCTTACACTCTCTCTGGAACCACATTTTATCTCTGACATCTCTGTTACCCCAGCTTACACTCAACCTCTCAGCGGTACCACATCTTTATCCTAATATATCTGCTACCCCAGCATACCCAGTTCCGCAGTATATACCCGACAAATTGATACATTGACATAGCTAAAAGTTATTTTTTACAAAATGCAACCCAGTAATTATATACTCTGATTACTGGTTACTATTAGCTATAAAAGTTCGGTTGAGTTGGATTAGATGCTAGTACATCATTACTTTGAGATTATTGTAGTTCAACATGTCACCTTGAACAGATTTGTAGAAGGGCAACATAATTAATGTTCTGTTTCTATATATACATGTTTATCTGATGCACAGTTTGCCAGTTGATGTATGTAAAGGTCACATATTATCATTGGCAAATTATAAAGAGGATATCTATGGATACAGTTTATTTTCTTTTTCACAATTCTTGGACCATTGCCCGCTTGTGCAGCAGACAGGTGTTGTCTTGATTTAGTGAACTCAAGGACAAGTTTTTATTCTTGATAAATGCATTTTATTTTCTTATTCGAGATATATCAGAAAGTTTACAGGCCATTGCCAAGCTCAAGTTGTTTGTTCAGTTCTGATTTTTGTTATTGTCGTGCTGCTAGTGGAGCTCATATTTGTTTTGCCATTTTGGAGCCTTCTCCCTGTCAAAGCTCTGATAAATCATCTCCTGAAGTGTCTATATTGATAGAAAAAAAAATTCCATGTGTAAATGGAACGCTATGCTTATCGATCTTAGTGTTAAAGCTGACTGTAAATCTGGAGACCAATTAAATAAAGAGATATGAAGTAACATAATAGATCGTGTTTTTGTCTTTATAAAGAAAATCGAGTACTTACTGAGATACTAGTGCGTACAAGATTGGGTTTAAGCAACTGTTTGCATAAGCCAGCAATTGAGTGACTGACTAGTTCGTAGAAGTATTTCACGTTAGCACTATCGTAAACTTTAACTTGTTTAATGATGAATGATTAGAGGACCCCATGTCAGCAAATAGACGACAAACATCATGACCAGTAATTTCACCACCTACAACGGAAAGTTCATGATATATTTCTGTAAAATCATCAAAATATATGGTCTCTCGATGGCATAACCTGTATTAATGGTATGTCATAAAGATAACAATTTTATCGAAAAATTTGTTCAATTGCGACCTTATAAGATTATAGTTATTTCTTTTAGAATACTTATTTCTTGGTTCAACCATTGTAATAAGCACACAGTTAACTGTTGTTCTTAAAGTTACCTTTTTTCGCTCGTCTAATCCCCCTTTTTTGTCACTGAAAAAATATCGACATTTAGATATTATGTTCGCAATGCTACCTGGAAATTAGAGTTATCTTGTCCTCATTTCTATGCTTACTTTTCTCCTTTCATACTTGATGCTTGTCGAATACTTTCAAAAATTGTTTTTGAGATACCGACGTAGCTTCCCGCGATAATAGTTGCAGGAAAGATGAAGCCAAAAGCGAATACCATAGAAGTTGCAGCTGCAGTATTTGAAGAAGGCGGCCCACCAGTCATGAAAAAACATCTAGTAAAATGTCCAATTGTTATGGAATAGAGTTCAGAGTATACCTAAATGGAAAAAATAAAGTTATAACAAGGACATTTCATTGAAGACCTATTTCCAAAGCATTGTTTTCAATTGCGAAAGTTTATCACTCAGAATGATTGTAAATATTTCAAAAGCATCTTACCACACCAATGTATACAATCGGAATAGATATTAGTGCAGCAAATATCCATGTCGCAGTCTCAGCTTTCTTTGGGTTTCCTAGTGTATACACTGCCTTTGATCTCAGGGGATAACAGATGACAAGAAATCTGCGCAAACCATGGACAGAAATTAATATACAATGTATAAGAATATGGATCTATAACGATACTTAATTTGAAGTATTGTTGCTGAGGGTTGAATATGGTAGTACATAAATGTAGCGATGATATAATTAAGGCAAAGCTTTTCGCAGAATTTAAGATTTTACATTTTGAAGGTATTTTTGTGGGATTATACATGGAGTTGTTTAAAAATTATTTCCAGAATGGGATAAATATCAAATAATGGGAGTGTGGCTAAAGTTTTGTTAAAAATGATATGCACCTGGGTTAATATTTTTTCATGCAAGTCATAACTATAACGTTTCAAAGATTTATTCTGGGATATTATTCATATTCAATTACTAAAGGATATTTGGATGATGATGTCACTTCCCTTTTTTTGGCGGTCTAAGCCATTTGTTAGAGATATACTTAATACAGGATTCCTTCACGTCCCTGTTGCTTTGAACCAGCTGGGCATAGCAGATAGACGATGTCTTTTATATCTATATCAGTATAAAGTTACGCCCTGCTTTCTCTGTCCCTCCCCATCGACCAATTACAAACTTTTTCAATGATGTGCATGATAACCAAATACGTGAAAACCAAATATTGCTAATCAACAGGCTGAATGACTTGTTGAGATATGTAATGGAAATGCATTGCTCCGATCACCATTTGTAAGTTGACGAATTCAGTGTGTCCGTCACAATAATCGAATCCAGGATCACAGTTGCACATTTGATCTAAGAGTTTTGCCTATATATTAACAAATGAACTAAGGCACACTATGAACTAGGGTGTGGCAGCCCTGACTTGTAATGTAGCATATATCAATAGAAAGCAATGATGCGCTTGGTTGATGAACATGTCTAACCTGATATAAATCACAAGCAAGTGTTATAATGGGTGATTGGTGATATTTAATGAGATGTCTATGTTCTGATAAACAGCGCTAGTTTTGCTAATCCATTAGGCTAGTTCTTCCACAGTTTTAATATAACAATCCCTCTCATCTGACCTGTTATACAAACAGATGTTTCCCCGAATTAAAACTTCAAACGTGGTACAGAACTAATGGGTGTTTCATTATTTCGGAAATTACGAGGTTCTACCTTGTTCACGCACTAGATAAATAGGAACAGCAAGCATCTGCTGCTTGTGTTATATTATTAAATGGTCAGGACGAACAATACAGTATGAGGTTCTTCCTATTTACAATGACTAGATTCGAACAAAATGATCGGCATCCTCATTATGTGAATCACATATGCTTTTTACTGTGGTTGGGGCTAGGAATTTCAAATGCAGTGAACACGACTGGTAAGTAATAGTGAACTTCATTTATATGGGACACATGTTGTACTAAATACTGACATACGGACATACGGATTCTCGCCTATTCGGTCACATATAGCTCAATAGGCAGTGTCGGCTGTATTGGTAAGTATAACAATGTGTAATTTGTATCCGCTGTTCAGTAAGCCTATGCGGATCATTTTTATATTTTATCTATGATACAGGGAATGGTTTGGTTCTGTTGACTGTTACAAATTTCATGGGGAAACTAACGGTCACTAACTTATTGATTGCATAAATGTCAACATCAGATTTTGGGCGACGTTTCCCAGTTGTGCAAGCGCGTCTGAGAAAACATTTAGTTGAGGCAGCTCGCAATATATACCCCCTAGCAGGATGCCACATGAAACAGGAGGGCCGTCCGAGCGGCCAGAGGGCGCAAAGCAGGGGGCATTACCCCTGCACATACCCGTAGTCCCCCCTCTCCCCCGGGTACTTCTGTCGGTCTAGTTTTTTTTCCGGCCTATCTAACACAGCAGTAAACAAAACAAAAACGCAGCTGCCACACCTTTGTTCACCAGAATGAATGAAGTGAGTTTATATTAATCAGTATCAGTCTCTATGAAGCGCTTAAAACTTTTTATTTCTTTCTATTCATCAATTTATCATTGTCATAGTATCAAAGCTAATGTATGACCGACACATTTCTTCAGGAACACACAGCTCTTAAACCACTGTATTAAAATGTCAAAAGAGGTTCGTAATTATTTGTTTTTGGATGATTGTAGACAGACAGATATAACTGCGCTGATTTATATTTCGCCGGGTTTTGATTACTTGCAAATTATTATCATTAAAATGCTGAAGACGAGAAACCAACACATTTACATTGAACAAGAGCCAGTCACCATATAGACTCACAAACTAACCTATATAATTTACTACCTACAAACTTGCGATCGTTTCAGGTGTCAAGCAAATCTATTTGATGGTATGACAGTACATAAAGACAATTCCGCAATCGTATCACATATACTACAGAATTACAATCGCCTTTTCTGTATCGCACTCAATATACCTTTATTTCGATTTTCCGAAACAACCTCATTTGACGTGCGATATTGTATAAACCCATATAGGCTATTAAGCACGAACACGTTTGA
The DNA here is from genome assembly GCA_035585475.1 of Armandia brevis. Lineage (NCBI taxonomy): Eukaryota > Metazoa > Annelida > Polychaeta > Opheliidae > Armandia > Armandia brevis. Next base: position 8,310 of record JAXGGS010351170.1, read on the forward strand.
TGAGTAGGCATTGCTGAGCTTTTTAGTGACTCTCATTGGTTCTGCAAGCATCTGGGCATTACAAACTATAATGTTCACACAGTGTCGCTGTTCGTTGACTCCTCAATGATTGGATGCATAATCATGCGATGAATTGCTGTAGTCTTATGTTTTTATATATAGAGTAATTATGTTGGGGCTGATGCAGCTAATATAACAGGTATACGCTGACACATTATTTCTATTTACAATATATACTGATCATTTACCCTACTTTTCATGTTAATTTGATATGACAATTTGCTCTGGTGATTTCAACAGGTTAGTAAACCTTTCTGACAACTAAATCATCAAAGATTAGTTAATTGAGGTCATTCAATAACAAAGTTGTCGCGCATTTCTTGATACATTTTATACTCAGCACCAAACAAATAGCACACACTACTTTTTTATTTTAATCTATTTAGGACTACACGATATATCCAAACAAGGTTTGCTGTTATTCTTGATAGTAATCTTTCATTTCAGATATGATGACCACACAGAAATTTTGGAGCATAACACATGGAATACCAGGGCTTCCCCCTTACCCTGATGTATCAGACGAGGAAATACATGGGTTACGAGCAGTGATCGAAGAAAACGGTCATGCCTATTTCACTTATTATTGCACAGACTTTTTGAAAGAATACAGAGGTGAACACAACTACTGGATAGGAGCATGTGTGTGCTACTGGAACTGCCCATGGAGGCCAGCAACCATCAGAGAGCTACAAATGATTGATGAATGGTTGGAAAAATCAGGCCAAGTAATTCGCATCAAAACAATTATTTATGTGACATGGTACTCAGTAATCATATTCTTTGGTTGTATTGGTAAGTAGCAAAATGATACACTGATAAATTGCACTACGGCTTATGTGTAATTCGAAACTAACCATAAGATTGTATGCCATCTTTTACAATTGTGTCATCTCTTTATATATAGGAAATGGCCTTGTTTTGGTCGCAGTGACCAAGTTTATGGGAAACATTACTGTTACGAATTTGTTGATTGCTTCAATGTCTGGCTCGGATTTCCTTTGCTGCTTGATCTGCGGTCCCACCCAGGTTGGTGATTAATTACCAAACATTCAAATGAAACGCATCAGGTTGGTTATTCTAAATCTACAACTCCAAGTGCTTGCTTCCACCAATGCACCAGAAGTCAACTTACATCTACCAATCCAGTAAATTAAAAGGCGATCAGTCAACGATGATGATTCAACCTCCAACATTGTCTTGTTCAGATATATCGTCGTTTTTTCGGAACCTGGTGGACAGGACCATTTGGAGAATTGTCTTGCTATTTCACATTTTATCTTTACGAGGTTTCCCTGATGTGCTCTGTGTACTCGATGACATGTTTGAATTTTGAAAGGTTTGAATATAATCATATATAAAAATGTGTGCAATGTATGATTATTTTATTAGTAAATTGGTGTGCATTCGGACTCAAACTAATTTGAATTAACAGATATCTAATGATAACATACCCCTTGAAGTCTAAGTCATACTGCACGGTTGGCGCTACCAAAAGGGCTATATTAGGAACATGGATATTCGCCTTTGCTATATCCTTTGTTATGGTCTACCTAGGGGTGGTGAGTAATGAATGAACTTGATATAACTTTTTAATATACATGCAACCATTGTTCCCCAAAACACTGATAGCTACCCAATCCTGTACATGGTCCCCAATTATTCCTTCTGATGAAGTGTATCTCCTTTTGTAGAAGTACTCTTACACAGAGCGGGAAGGTGGCATATCATTCTGTTTCTACCTGACCCTTTCTCAAATGGAAACCATTGCATCGAAAACAACAGTCTGTTTATTATTATTGTTTGGACTTGTAATTCCAAGCACAGTTATCGGATTCAGTTATGTCGGAATGAGCAAAACTATCAGGACTAGTATACAAAGGGCCTCAGAAATGAATGGAAACGGGTAAGTAACATGAACGAAACAATATCTGCAAGCTATGTCAGTTCATTAGAAACATATTTTTGCTTTTTATTTCAGGCATAACACAGAGCATACAGATTTAAAGGAGAGGAAGAAGGTAAACGTTGTTTCAATGTCATTTTTGATAATTAAATTATTCTAAAATTGATTTGCAAGCAGTGGCCTACTGCACAATATTAGTTACAACTTCCAGGTATTCAGTTTTGATATGCATATAAAATGTTTCAATAAAGAAGACATGTTTGATTAGCTTCGGACATCAGAAACACTCTGAATGTATATCAATACCCGTAATGCAGTAATTTCGTTATTCATATAAATGTAGCCATGTTTGGATAAATGACTACAAATTGAAAAATGAAGATTGTAGCCTCTAATGTGGAGCTTCCATATAATACTGCAAACGTTCACAATGTGCATGAATAGGCATCAATGAAACAGCAATTAAAGTCAATGGTGTTTAATTGCGTTATCGTGGCTGTACGGGAAATAGAAGATATTTCAGCTGAAAGGCAATCTGGCCTCACTGTATTACACTGCTAGCCTTTGATGGGAAATCATGGAACTACATGGTGGATTGATTGACCTCACTAATTCTTATGCAGTATTTAATGAAACGTTTGATATCTTGAGGCTGATAAAATTCATTTAATCTATTTTCAGGTCATTAAACTCCTAGTTCTAATGTTTTCAATCTTCTTAATAACCTGGACACCAATGATTGTCAAAACGGTCATGTTTCAATTTGGCTACATCAGAAGAGAGTTAACCTACTACGAAGAATTGATGAACATCACTCAGATTCTCACCTATTCTAACAGCTACTTCAATCCAATTCTGTATGCACTGGTTTCGAAGTAAGTAAATCCAAAAGTTTGTTTGAAATAATTAATAAAAGTGAATACAAAAATGTAACTATACAGTAAATAACATGTTTATGGTTCTATGCCAATTGCCAACAATGTATTTCATTTGTACAATCGAAATATACCCTGTGTTACAATGACCGAGCTCTTTGAACCTGGAATTCCAATGATATTTTGCAAAAATCATCATTGGTTGATATCTATTACTGGCATGTCATTTTCATACGGAATAGACTTATTGCCCCGATATCGATGTAAACCCTTACGATTCAGTTTTTCAAAGCTTGAATTAAACACTTTATTTTAGGCAATTTCGAAATGGCTTTATAAGAGCTTTAACCAGACGAAGATTACCGGACACAAAACCAGCAGCTTTGACAACCAGGGTGACTGTTATAAGCAGTGTTAAGCCATCTAGTGCATCGAAGACTTAAACAAATCTAAGATACATTCGGTAATGCATAAACTAGATGTATGTTCTCTCTCATTATTGGCCTAGGTTCGTCATAGACATGATTTAAGTTTGAATGTTAAAGTGTAGACACTATAACAATTTTATATTTCCGGCTAATTTGTGATGCGACCGGCTTTAAAAAAAATTATTTTGATCATTTGAGATTTTTGGAGACGGGGATGGTGTTTGAAGACTAACATATTACCCGAGCTTGAAATATGGTTGTTACGTCAGTAGTCACGACAAAACGTGCCTCATGTGGCATCCCCCACTAGTTCACGCGCATACCGTGGTAAAAGTCTTTGTTACGTGATAGCGTACGTCAGTACGTGTAGGGGACATCTACGTCTATAGCGATCGATTCGATTATAAGTAACAAAGTTAACATAAGCGGCATCGTATTTCAAAATAAATCGGGTTTAATGTCATCAATTTGTCGTCATCGCGCATAATCTATATATGACGAATGATTAGCGGTATGCGCTGCATGAATGTGCATTGAATCATCTAGAATCTAGATTGTATATATAATCAAGAGCGCTGACCTCGCATTCACACCACGAGAGATCGGCCGCGGCGCGTAAAGGTGTGAAAACTCGACTGTTGCCGAGGGATGCCATTTTCACCCTGGGCGATTCACTGCACCAAAAGATCTGGAGAATAATCCAGATCTTGGAGTAAATGGTTCTAGGGCTCCTAATAGGTAAATCGCCAGTGCTCCCAAGCGGAGTGCTGGCGATTTATCAAGATTTGCCCACTGTAATCTATCCCCGCGCTCCATGTGGGAGCACGGGGATAGATTACAGATCTCTCCAATCATAGCAGTACACGCACGGTAGTTCTGCTGCAGTGGTGTAACTACCGTGCAGTGTAGCTTGGATATGCATCAGTGCACACAGCACCATCTTGTCAATCTACATGCATCAAATGAATAAGAATGTATGCGGCAGGGCTATTGGGTAACGGGGAATGGTCGGCTTGGGTCTGAGATTAAGTGGTAAAGTCGGCGATACGCTTGGGTAACGGGAAGTGGTTTTCGGGGCTGTGGGGCAACAGAGTGAGGTCAGCGGTGCTATGAGGTAAAAGGAAAATGTGTTTTCTAATTAATTAAGATACTGGAGGTGAAAAGTTATTATAATGTAATAATATTATATTATATTTTAGCAATATTATATATAAGGAAACCGGGAGGGGAGGGTTGTTATAATTAGTTATGATATCGGGAAGGGGGGTTAACATAATCATTCAGTGACACGAGAGGAAGGGGTGATGCTATCTAGTTAAGGTTAAGGGAGGTGAGCAGGTGACAGGTGTGGTCGGCGCCCCGGGGGTCGGCGGGGCTCTGCTGTAACACGGAGAGGCCGGGAGTGCGCTTTGGTAATGGGGAAAGATCGGCGAGTCTCTAAGGTACCGCTGAAAGGTCGACAGGGCTCTGGGGTAACGGGATTGTGGGCTGGGGTAATGGGGTAACATGGTGTTAGTGGGGGGGTGACGGACAATAAGGTCCCGACAATTAAGGTCCCGACAATTAAGGTCCCGTGATAAACAAAAAACTGCCAGGGT
>JAXGGS010351281.1:0-13174 GCA_035585475.1 Armandia brevis
TGCGTGATTGAAATGTTTCTTCTATAACTCTGAACCGAATCCCAGCGGGGTGTCACTCGCGGATGTTTTGATTTGGGTCTGCCTTCTCTCACCGATTTCTTTTCCACTTGCGGCGGCTAAATCGCATCGCCCAGAATCTGCTTAAACCACCGCGGTTGATGCGGGCGCACTCCGGAAGTAGGCGCTGAGCACCCAGCTGCTTCCGCTGATACACCGACTTAATGACGTAACGTTGAACCGGAACTAAAGCGCCAACGTACTTGTATGGGACAAGGAAATTCGCTCGCATATCAAGGCCACACTCTTGATAGAATATAAAAGGTCACTGTGCTTACTGCTCTACTATGGTAAAGAGAGTCGGCACTCAACATGTTCTGTCATTTCAGGTAATCATTGGGCATGTCACTGTTGAAGAAATTGTGAAGGGTAAACGCTAGTATCTGATCGACAAGGCAGAAAAAGGCGGCAGAATTATTAAGTTACTTGTGACTCGTTCATGTTTACCGAAGAACAGATGAACATTAGTTACAATGTTACTACATTCCTGTCAAATAGAAAAATGTTGATTAGATAAAACGCGGTCTCCAATTGGACAAATCTCTGATAGAAATGCTCTCGAAAACAAAGTGCACGACTTAGAGTTTAACTTTCATTTTATGTGTTTAGCCAATTATTTGATATCCTTCTAATACTTATTTTAAATTGACAATTAACCAAACTCTGGACAAGACTACATGTATCGTCTTAAGCTGATCGAAAGTAGCCATTAATAAGGAGCCTTGGCGAGATTTTGAGGCGTAAACGTTTTAAAGGAAAGTGAGATAAATGCAGTAGGCTGGTTTAAGTGTATGCCTAAACCAGCTTAATGAAATGCACGTGAACGATACATAGGTCCAAAATTGGACAAATTAGCAGACGAATTCTGCACTTGTTCTTCAGTCAGTTTTACTTGGGCGTTGTCTCAGATATATGGTGTTTATACATTTTCTAATACTGCATCTGGATTGGACATTTTGCTCCGAGAAAAGGATCCCCCACGCCTGAGAGACATGTGCCCAAATTCTGAGAATTAACCAACTCGTTTAATATATTGTCACAGATGAGGTATGTGATATAATACAGTACACATAAACGGCCTCAAGGTTCTAAACCCGCTAATATCAAACCAATAAAGTACCGGCACGATTAATAGTTCTCTCTTACAGGACCGAGGCCAGGATGCTAAGATGCATGTTAACATGTATTGTGGTTGCTTTGATAGTTGTTAGCTGTTATCTGTCCTGACACACAATTGAATTATCTAGATCTCATCAAAGGCAGCACCAACCTGTTGGTTGATAGTGGCCACAATAAACAGCCAGTTGATGATAGGTACTAGTAGTAGTAATGTATGTGGACATCACCGGCGTAAACGAGACATGCTGAGCAAGTGTATGTCTAGTTACATACATTAAGTTGATAGAACTAATGAGTATTGTAATCTAGCACCTATTTCCATGTATTGACTTCACAAATGATGGTGATAAAACAAAACGCCACTAGACTGGGAGACCTGTTTATATAACTTGACATGTATACAACCATAAATTAGTCTTCCCGTGGCAGCAGTTTCAAGGTAATTGGAGGTTATCAACGACCACCAAGTGTCTGATTAGATATTTTCGACGGCGATGAACTCCACGCACGGCCGGTCGTTCTGCATATTATCAGCCACTGTAAAAATCAACCCGATAATTCAGTCTGGATTGCCTGCTGTCGCTTCTAGATATAGATGATCAGTCTGCAATATCACACCACCGAGCAAGCACAAATCTTCTCCCTGGGTCTCTTCTTACGAGAAACCTCTGACTTTAATCATACTTATCAAGTAGCGACAATTCCGAAAGGGAACTCTCTTTAAGCAGGAAATTGGCGGTCCATTACCGAGTTGACAAATACGCAATAAAAATACCGTCTACCAATCAGCAATTAAAAAACTGTTATCCTGTTTGCTTCTTTCTCTTGGATAAACGACCGGCGAATGGCGATATATAACGGGGCGTTAACGATTATTTGCTAGCACGCATTACATGTATATTTTAACTAGCTCATTATCTCAGGTGCATTGTGAATTGCCCGTCTTGTGATTGAACATTTTTATGCGTCATTCAAGATTTCAAGATTAAATCATTTTTGAAGAGAACGTTCCGAAAGACAATTTCATCGGGTTTTTAATTATAACATTGCTCAGTTAGCGATCAAATTAAGTTTCGAAGCAAGAGCACGTTTAATTTAATGATATGCGTTGGTTAATTATACATGTAAGTGTCATCACTAGCTGATATAGAATATCACATATGATTCGGACATCAGCTTAACTATCTATTTTACTAGATCATTAATCTGCACACTTGAGCGATCACGCATGGACGCATTATATCATGTCAGTGATTTATACTATGGCGACAATTGAACGAATTGCGCAGATACAGATACCTATGCTGTACGAGAAAATCTCGTGAATTGGAGCATTTAAATAACACCGCATCGTCGTCAGTGATAACCCACTCCCCGAGGATATCATTTGGGACATAACAGTAACGAGTGTTTTGTCTCGATATCTGGTTTGTAAAATCGCCCAGTTCTCTGCGTGATTAATTATGCTTATAACTTCCGGGCGGGCACTTCCGGTTTATAGTACGTACAATGACTATATCCTTTACAACATGACTCTTATAAACCATCTAGAGGGAAGGCAATGTCGGTCATTACCCTATCAAATCACAGCTGACCAGTCTCAGAAATGTCTTCATATGAACATTATGTACTCTTCTTTTTAGTTTCGGTAATAACCTGCCTTAAGATGCATATTTATTCATAGGAGTTCAGTTCAAGTAAATTATCCAGCATTCATTCCATTATGTGAGCTTCAATGCATAGCTGTTTTTGTTTCCTTGGACCAGATTCTGAACACCATGAACGCTACAAAAGAACAGCGTTAGAGAACTTATATAATGGTAGTATATAAGCTATCCACCACATCAGATAACCTACAAGAGAATTCCCTCCGTTTTATCAGTCACTGTCGATGGGACATTAGTTCCGGAAAACGCGTCTGAGAAAAATAACAAAGGAAAATCAAATAAAACTGTTTGAAGGTGAACCTATTGAAGGACCTCCCTGCACTAAATTCTGATCGTTCTAAATACGGGCACGGAGATTATACCTCATTATTTGTGGCGACACGTCTGGCGCTGCGGTTATTGCTACAGCTTTGGCTCATTCACTTCTTTGCACTGTCTAGATTACCGTGGCTGGTCATACAGCGTTGATAATTTAGAAAAATTATTTACCTGCCAAACCTAACCTCCCAGAGTGCTAACACTCTGAAATTCCGCGAAGTCTTGCTCAATGACGCCCTAATCAGTGTTATCCTGCTTCTGCAAGCATGTTATTACCCATAACTAGATGTCATCAACCGAATGACTCTTCCGGGAAAAAAATATTCCCTCTACCCAAGTAATTTTCGTTACTTCTCATAGTTTTCTGGTTGAAATATCATCCACGAACAGCCCAACACAGGATATTGTCCGAGTGACATTTTCCTTATCCCGCACTAAATTTAATCTGTCACGTGACCTCTGCGTTCTTGATCATCAGATTGAGATGACGGTCTACTGAAGCCGTGAATTAAGAAACGATTTTCTTCGTGTATTGACTGATACTGTCTGAAATCAACAATCTCCGAATCGGTTTATCTTAAGGTGTAATTTTCTATTCTGACATCATTGTGGACAATTGTTTTATAAATTACCTTCTTTGAGAGCATATACAGTATGAGATATATTACACCGAGAGACTTATGTATCCCATATAACATATGGCTGCAAACTCAATGTCGTTGCTATCATCCCTGAACCCAATGGAACTTTATACCGACATTAACTATAATTATCCTTTAAACCGTACCAACTATCACGTATTGAAATTTGCATAAAATGGCGGCCAAGAAGAGTGAAATACATAATATTGTTGAAGAGACACATATGGAACTATGAAGTCAGAGTTCACCTTATCTGACGATTAAATGCGATCTAACTCAAAAACAATAGACTAGTTCGATGTCAGCGATTAGTAAGACAGATTTGGTGCATGATATACAGCACGTGGTGTATTTTCCCAGTGAGAATGTAAATTGCATCACGCCATGACACCCACATAGGTTCTGATGCAATTATGGGCAGGAAAAGACACGCATTCCTTAATTGTTTTTCCCATTTTGATCTAGTGATTTGAACCCGGCTGATAATTACCAGTAATAAAGTCATACTGTAGTCTTATTCAAGTGGCGTGCGCCTGATTTATACTAACCGCTAGAGCTGATGCCCATGAGAAGATGCCACTCCAGCGTCTCAGGTCAATGTCCGCTGGCGTCTGATTTTGGGGTCGAAGGTCACTGGAAATTCCTGTATGTTCCGTTTAAGAAGTAATGAGATAAGGGCAGCTGCTCAGGTTGGGAGACACGCACTCTAACCTATCGCGACTGTTAGGAAACATAATCTGTATTTTCTCCTCGGTAGATCAGGTTATTTCAGCATGCAAGCAAGTTATCTCCGTCCAAGCGCTTTAAGTAGCAGCAACACATAACCATAGTTAGAAAGATGGAAAGTTTCTGTTGAATCGTGCTTTAATGTTTCATGCATACGTGCGGTATTCGCAGATCTCTTTTGGGATTCTGGGTATAATTCAAAATGAGTTGATTTATTGGTTGTCAGACGACGGATTACAACAGATTTTTCAGAATATGCGTGCAAGAGACAAGCGACCTATAGAAATGATATACAGGCTCATTGTGTATTATTTATCTCAAACATAACAGTGCAAACAAAAATTCCGGTTTTCATTTGTTTTAACAAAGCAGACAAAAAAGCATGTGCGCTTACACCTTTTAATCGCTTTGTCTTTATATACTGAACTCATGGACGCCGTGTTCCTGTAGGTATCCGATCGAGTAAATAACACCTGAAAGACACGACTATAGTTCATGTAGCCGAAGTTGATCTCCTTGATGCTCCGTTAGTGAGAGATAAATTCACACATTTTGCCGTTACAGAAGTCGCATGTTTACATGTGATCAGTAGCACTTGTTTTATACCAAAAAGTCTTATCAAGGAAACCTTATCAAAAAGTAGTTCATCAAACTCTTTGTTCGACATCCTATTTACGTTATATTTAAATATTTAGACAATCATAGCCAGCAGCAATGAGTGCGACCATGGAGGTCATAGTTATGTTGTTAGAATATGTTTTTCGCCACTGTGACATCACCTTGGTAGAATGCCTAGCAAACCTTAGCTGGTCGGTTTATTTAATACCGGAACTGTTACGGTCATATACGCAGATAATCGAGCATTTGCCACAAGATGTTCCTCCTTCATATTCGATCTCCCCTAATTGGACAAGTGCATGATAATTACCACTATGTCCTCCGTAACCAATGTACTAAGTAGATACCCATTAAAATCTCGTCTCTGCTACTACAAACACGCCGATCATATTATTGCCGTGACACGGGAAACATACAACTCATTGACACTCTCAGTTGATAACCATCTCAAAAACGTTTGAGGCTGGAGCACTAGAAAAATGTAGACGGGTCGCTCAGAGCTTATATTTTCATCTGTCGTCTCCTGACAACTTAATTTGTGGACTAAACTATGGGCCAGTTTCTCCTGATGTCGTGGGCTATATCCAGGGAATTGATTTAATATACGGGAAACCTTAGACTCCGACTCAATATAATGAATGTCCTACCATAAGCCATGTATGCGTGTGTTATATGTTGGCATACTATATACCTACCTACCCATCTGATAAATCTCTTTATTTTATACACACTGTTAGACACTGGAAGTCAGTCTGTCCTTGAGAATGACCTGTTCACAGTGCACTTCCTCATTCTGTCTTGCATCCGGCCCTGTACCTGAAGCTATATTTCCAGCACTCGTCCTCTATATAGTTTGAATGAACTGACAGCCTCTATCCGGTCTAGACGTCTAATCATTTGTAACTTATATTTGCAGGAAAATGGTTCATCAATGCACACCTGATCCGAGTAATCGTTGAAACGCGAGGTGTTGAGGAGTACGACATGATGGATATCCTCAATCATAATTCGACATTTTGAACACAGATATGTTCACCGTTTGAAAAAGCGATCTCAATCACCAATGCTCGTGACTTTACTTATAGTATACACTGTCTCACGCTGGCTTATGATGTATAGTTCCCCTTACTTTTTAAAAGATATGTCGTACAATTCATAAGCATTTTCGACAATGGCAGACGTAGATAAAGCAATATTGTATTATCACAATTTGCACCGATTTTGAGATATAAAGAAGCTAAAAAATTACCAATTCTGAAAAATAAAAAAAGGCACCTGTCGCCCCTATATAATATCCCTTCAAAAAGCCTGTCGCACCCCAGAACGCCTCGCTAATTTTAGATAGGGTAGATAGGGTAGAAAGGTTTATCCACAATGCGACTAATTATATGTTATTGGTGCTAAGGCTTCATAAAGTAAGCAGTTGTATCATAAATACATTTTTGCCCTGATTAGGGGTATGCGCGGTAGGTCAAGAAGTGTAATGATTGTTTAAAACGAGCTGAGACTTATTCAGTAGGCTTTATTTGTTCACCAATTGACATAGACCGTGTAACATGCTGTGTCGTCAAACACATATGAGCGGTTGGAGTAGGGTAACCTTCTAAACTAAATGAATAATGTTTTTTTAATATTCAGCATGCAAAAAACTATTTTGCGGCACATTATTTTAATATAAAGGTGGGTATAGGCACACCTTCGAAATAATCAATATTTTAAGTTTATCATCTTATATTTTATCATGAAGCAAGATTCATCAAATTAATTTGTTTTGTATCATAACTGATAGTCAACTACAATTTCAAAACAGTATGTTAATTTATGATAATTTATGAACTGTAAGGAAATAATTTTCTCAGCTCATATCCATCGTTCCTGAAAACTGTCATGGCTTCCGCGTACAGGAAGGTAAACTCACTGACCGACCTTGGCAAATTGACCTGACTGAGAAAAGATTTGATCCGTGGTAGAAGTGATCTTCCTGGACAGATATTTCTCCTTATCACAGCTCTACTAAACACCTTCAAAGTGGGAATCTCCGTTGAGTTTAGTATTCTTAAATCTGGTCGCCTACCTCTGTTCATGCCATATAGACCATGGGTTGTCTGGGTGCAGACATTTATCTTGGAGGTTTTAATATTCACATTAAGCGATAACAAGGGCTGACTGGAGAGAATGATCTGACATGTTGGAAGCGGATCTCTAATGTTATCAGTATATAGGGCTTCTGGCCACACAGACTCTGGCGTTATACATTCAGCCCATCTCAAGAAAACTAAACCCTCCAAGTTGAAGTTCACCTCATTTAATGTATAGTCACTAAAATCTAAATCTGTCCGTAAAAACCAAACTATCGGAGATGTCTCGTCAAATATTTTCTGGTCGAAATATGAGAACGCTGACCTTCCGGTCTCATCAAGGACGGTAACATCCGGGTGCATGGAGAGCAACACAGTCACGTGACCTCGATGTGGGTGTTTACATGCGATGTGCAGAGCTGTACTTCCGGTCTGGTCACGTGCATCTAGCGGACAACCTTTCTCCACCACCAGCTCCATCAGCGATTTGTAGTAAAAGCGCGAGGAGGCCGCCAACAAGTGGAGGCACGTCTTCCTGGTAACGTCAGTGGTGACTGTGACGTCAGCACCGTGTTCTATAAGCAGACACGCGGTAGGTAAAGCGTTATTCTCCGAAACGTAAGAGCGGCATGATGTGAGCAGCGGTGTGTAACCCGTTTTATCCCGAACCTCTACATCAGCACCGTGACGTAACAGCATCTTCACCAGGATATAACTACTACTGCTACTCGCCACGTCCAGTGCCGTCTCTCCAGTAGAGTTAAACACATTAACCTCAGCTCCTGCCTTGAGTAAAACTCGAACATTATCCATGGTTCTAATGTATCTTTCCTCTCCGTCTAGCGTTTGCCCCTTTTCCAGTGTTTCTAATTCTGTCTTCAGCGTTTTCCGTCTTTTATCCAGCTCAATCACTGACCAGCAGTTGATTTTTGTCACTTGTAGACAGAGAATGTGCAGGGGTGTGTCCTCGTTTAGATTTTTGATACTCACATCTGCCCCGCAATCAATCAGCTGCTGAACATCATCACATATGCCTGTCTCCACCACCAGGTGGAGTGGTGTATTACCATAATTGTTCCGTGAGTTCACATTCGCACCGGCGTTCACTAGCAGTCTGATGACGTCAGCATTGTCCTTCACCGTGCATGCTTCATGCAGTGGTTTATTCCCGAAACGTAGCCGTCGGTTTACTTGAATTCCTCGCAGGATGAAATCAGCGACCTCTCTAGTTTTGCCACCTACGATCACCTGTTGAAAGTTCTGAATGTTTGTTTCACTGTCAATGCAGTCGAATTTCTCTTCTCGTTTCCTTTGATTGCGCCCCATCGTCTTAAATCAAAATAAATAAATCATGGAGGACAATATTTCACAATACATGTGTGTGCGTATATCGCTACTGGTAAATGTTTTACACTTGCACATGCGAACATGTTTGTAATTCATATTTCTTATTTAATTGATCTATACCACTCCTTAGAGCTTTCCTGCTTCTAGTTTACACATGATTAGATACACAGAAGGCTCGACCTGACAACAATCCTCTCTATGGTAAGTGACTCAGGGATGTACACTAACACAGAAAACCGAACCACATAGCCTATGGTACGATTATGATAAAGTTAACCACCGTTATATGAAGGTTCTCAGTGACATAACAAACGACCGTGTCGTTAATTTAGTCTCAGTTCTAAACCAACCACTCTAGTTTATATGAATAACCTGTCTTATAATTCTAGACCAGTATAGGCTATGAATTACCTGTGATCTGGTTTTCCACTAGTATGTACATGTGTGCAACAATCAGTTTGACATGTATGTTGCAATAGCTCTAAATTTCCTGTCCTTGACATTTGCGTGTGATGAAATGTGGTTATATCTGTGAAATGTCGCAGCCTATCCACAACACACACACATACATGTACATGTAAACTTACACACAAACACATAGCGTACATATAAAGTTACACAAACACATAGCGTACATGTAAACTGACACAAACACCATACACACACACATGGTAACGTAGCGCTAGCTACTAGTGTGCTGGACGGATCGATAGGTGCGGGCACTCAGGCGTAGCCAAGGTGAATCACGTGGTTAATATTGACATATCTAGAGCCAAATACGCTGCTTATTACATGTAGTCAACATTGGCCAATCTTACTGACTGACGCTTTAATAACCGGGTGCCTATTACATGTAGTCAACATTTATCTATCTTACTGACTGTCGCTTTAATAACCGGGTGCCTATTACATGTAGTCAACATTTATCTATCTTACTGACTGACGCTTTAATAACTGCGTGCCTATTACATGTAGTCAACATTTATCTATCTTACTGACTGACGCTTTAATAACTGCGTGCCTATTACATGTAGTCAACATTTATCTATCTTACTGACTGCTGCATTAATAAGTGTGTGTTTATTACATGTAGTCAACATTTATCTATCTTACTGACTGTCGCTTTAATAACTGTGTGCTTATTACATGTAGTCAACATTGATCTATCTTACTGGCTGCCGTTAAAATAATAATTAGCTGCTTAATACATGAAGTCAACATTTATCTATCTTACTGACTGCCGCTTTAATAACTGCTTATTACAAGAAGTCAACATTGGCCAATCTGGACAGTATATGATATCTATTCTCGCCTGAATGGACAAGTGCAGGAAAGTACCCGCTTTGTTATCTGTGCTGTGGATATACGGTGGATAACCTCTGCCATTAGTAAAGCCACATGTACATTCTGCTGATTGATATTTTCAAGAATAAAGCGACACTCAAATACAAATGAGCTCTTGTCGAAGTGTTCCTTAGAAAGTGTCAATGCTCGGTTTATCGATCCATATTCCAATCAGACCACATTTTACGGACTAAGGTTTTGATCTGTTCCCCTGGGTGTCAAGCGTTAACGGCCGGAACTGGATAGGATCTAACAAGCCAAAACCTGTGATTCCATCACTGAGTAAATGCAATCCAGGGTAAATGTCGGTGTTCTACATTCAAATGGTTCGCAAACCGAAGCACTTAACGTTGGTAATCAGGTTTTGAGTTGCTACTGTGGCAAGTTCAATAGATTTAATAGCGCAGAACACGTTGATCAATATATCTGCGAGGTTGAAAGTGGATGCAACTTTGCTGTAAAGTCTGACTGAGGAAATAAGACCGCTGATATCAGCTTTAGTGTCTAATGGGATGGAAAAAGAATGTGGAGAATAAACTCTTGATCAATGCTTGACCATATTTTCAAGTAAAAATAAGCAGAATTGAGGTTTAACTGTTTAATTTTTAGACTGATGAGTTCTGTTGTGGATATTAGTGTTAGAAATATCTTGACATGTTTTATGTAAGAAACTAATATTTGTTGTTACAAATAGTTTAGATGCGCTTAACGCTTGCCACAGTTTAGTCATGGTCTTAACACACCGTTCCGGTTGATTAACGCGTACCTTGTACGTACTATAGGCACGCCCAATAATTAACATGTGACTTCTGGGATCACCGAATGACCAATGGCTAATTAGTAGTTATCTCTGTAACCTATTCGTGGGAATCTCAAATTCTAACAGTCAGCTAATTCAAATCAGCTTGATCCATATAGCCTTAGTGTGTAAACGTTAAACCACATGTTATATAATAAACTTAACTTTAGTGCAATTCCTGCGTCACTTTGTCAGTCCTAATCCACATTATCTAATAATTAGCATGATAAAGCATATCAGTCAGCTAATTCAAATCAGCTTGATCCATATAGCCTTAGTGTGTAAACGTTAAACCACATGTTCTATAATAAACTTCACTTTAGTGGAATTCCTGCGTCACTTTGTCAGTCCTAATCCACATTATCTAATAATTAGCATGATAAAGCATATCAGTATTGTCAGCATATCAAAATAAAATAGTTTCTAAAGCACTGTTAAAGAAGGATTTGAAGTATTGAATAAGCATATTTCATATCTATGTTTTATTGCAGGCTAAACATAACTCGCTTAAAATCTGTTGAAAATATGGTATCAATCTCCCGTTGAGCAAAAATATATCTTGTAAACTAAAACTGCCCGTTTCAATTCACATGTAGTCATAAAAGGATGTAGTTGCTCGCATGAGTAAGATATGTCGTTGAAATGAGTAGCGCTATATCTGGAGGATTCACAGCCTGCCCAAAAGTTGCATGTCAGGAATAAAGCGTGTCATATAAAAATATATCTTTGATTCCTCAACGTGTGCGTAAGTTTTCACTCTTCTACTTGAAAGATTATGTGATTACATCCAAATTAGTAAGAATGTTAGGTTGATCAATATTAAATAGAGCCATTAACCTGATTATTTATATGCTGAAAATCCAGCATGTTTTCTTGAGAGAAACATTTATTCATCCTGTGATGGATTCCGCTTCAGGGTGACGTGTATCAACTTTAGCGCCCCCTGGGCCATGTATTATGCAACATCCGAACAACAATCAGCTATCTACGTCCACATGTCAAAGGGCTGTCTCGAGAGATATCAGGCTTATCATATTTTTGTGTCACTGTACTAGTGCCGAGTCTCGTCTTCAAGTCTTGCTCTATTCAGAAACGGCTACTGCATGTTTGCAATACAGGTTGTAGGGCCGTCGGTTTCAATTTACGGATATGCTGGTAGAAAATAGGCGACAACTTAAATGTCTTACTACATTTAAGTTAAGAATATACTGACGGGTATTTCACAGTCGCTTAGGCGTAAAATCTAGCCCGTTTGATCCCTTATCACTCCTTCAATCCCTCGGTAAGCGGATCCATGAAGCAGATATACTAATAGATCCAACAATATTGGACTAGGTAGATTATATTCTCGACGCTTTACACGTTTCATGAATATTACTTTCGGTTAAATGCTGACCTATATTTACAAGTACAGTTAATCCACCCCTGAGAACGACAGTATAGTTTCTTTCTTTCTGTCGGCGAATGACATGCTATTGCCACCTTCTACAAGTTAATTGGACAGGCGGCGCGTCCTATTTCCGGTACAGTCATCTTCTCCAAGTTGCAGAACAATGAGACGTCATGATACAGCACTCGTCTCCAGATTTCTTATTTTTGCTCACTTTTATGTTAAGAAGAAGCTCAGCCGATAAAGTTAAAGGAATAGCACCTTTTGCAATAATTGTATCCTGGATCTTCCGACATATACGGGCTATCGACAGGCCGTGCGAAATCCTTATGGCAAGCGGTTTGGGGTCATTTCCATCCCCATGACATCCATAACATGAGTTACAGCAAGGTTTACTAGCTGTAAAAACGGGGATGAAGATCGTCCCTGTTGTTGAATTTATTCAGCCGCCTTTCTTAACACGGCCAATGACTTCTGAAAAGCGCAGTTCATCCCAAGCGTGTATCTAACACAGCAGTGAGACCCGAAACTGAGGCCATCCGGTTCTATGCTATGAAAGCTAGTTCGGTGCCTCCTGCCTAATGCCGAATCCCGGTGTCTCAAACCACAGCATATTGGCCGGTTATTTACATTGATGTTTGCCATCAATTTCCTCGATGACCATCAGTTATAGATGATTGATGCATATGTATCACTTTATTTTCCTTTTAGACGATCCACTAGGGTGAGAACGGCGGTGTTGCATTATTCCAATACGGCATCGATCGCCAGTGGTATTTGAGTGGTACGTATTGGTACCTAAGTTCTCTAATTCTATTTAAAATACTAATGCCATATTAAATCTACAACCTTATAAAATATAGCAAATACAACGTGTTGGGTAACTTTTCAAACGTTATACATGCGTTCCGTTTGCTCCTCCTAGAAGAATATCACGAAAACACAGCCATTTAAGGGCAAAATGACAGGTTAGATTTACCCTGCTAAGCTCACGTCTTAACCAGCATGATCAATCTTAGTAAACATCGGCAGTAAAGGTTAATGGTGAATAAGACTTACATATGCATGCA
>JAXGGS010351392.1:0-12450 GCA_035585475.1 Armandia brevis
TCAACCTGTCGGATCAGTCAACCTGTCGGATCAGTCAACCTGTCGGATCAGTCAACCTGTCGGATCAGTCAACCTGTCGGATCAGTCAACCTGTCGGATCAGTCAACCTGTTGGATCAGTCGACCTGTCGGATCAGTCAACCTGTTGGATCAGTCAACCTGTCGGATCAGTCAACGTGTCGGATCAGTCAACCTGTCGGATCAGTCAACCTGTCGGATCAGTCAACCTGTCGGATCAGTCAACCTGTCGGATCAGTCAACCTGTTGGATCAGTCGACCTGTCGGATCAGTCAACCTGTTGGATCAGTCAACCTGTCGGATCAGTCAACGTGTCGGATCAGTCAACCTGTCGGATCAGTCAACCTGTCGGATCAGTCAACCTGTCGGATCAGTCAACCTGTTGGATCAGTCAACCTGTCGGATCAGTCATGTGATGCAGTCCACCTTATTTATAGTTAACCTTGAATACAGTAATCCTTGAATACAGTCAAAAAATGGCATGCTCACATAGTTTAGCGTAGTAGTATATGCATATGTTATGGTGACATAGTTATGTTTCTAGTGTTAGGTATATAGGATGATTGTGAACTTAGCATGTAAGTATTTCTTGATTTCGTCAAACATTTATGAATGAAAAAGACACGTTGAAATTTAAAACACTACGTATACCTTGTCTTTCTATTGTTTATTTGCGTACAAGCAGCTACATCCAGATACAAGCATAGCGTTCATATTTAATTTTATAAGAGACTGTATAATAAAAACGTTATAAGGCATTACAGAGTAATCAACATGAATCAAATCTAAATCACAATGTTCTGAACCACCATCACGGTCTGTAGTTTAGTCTGTGTTTGACCGTATCTAGTTACACTTTTAACTTGGCTGTAATTTTCTGTTTCAAACAAGCACATTGATTTGTAAATACAATATAACCCAAACGCCTAAATAATTTTAAAACGTCTTATATGGAGAATAAGTTTTTATAATGATATCTGAAATTGCACATTTCTCTTTAGGAAAATAAGAACATACATGCATAGTGTCGAAAATGAATGCAATATCATAAAAGTCTTATAACAAAATGGTTACTAATAAATCTTATGTAGAAAATAAATCAGAATTGTAGCAAGTTACCTAGCATAATTATTTTTATCAGCGTAAATCTACTCATCAACTCTTGGCCTCAGTACCTGTTATATGTATAAGCTGTGTAATTTCTATGGTTTGCTAGTGAATTCAATATTAGAGAACATCCCAAAATAATAATTGTAAAAACGATGGCGAAATATCATCATATTAAAAATATGCATGAGTAGTAAATAGACATTCGATAATAACTTCTGTTTGTTATGTGTCATCAGCAATGAGACGGACTGAATTATTTACAGAAACTAAGCACATCATATTACAGGTGAAATAATAGTAACCGCTAACAAACCACTGATATATAATTTGCTAAATATTATACTAAACAATAGTAACCTGTTAAATCTACAGTTTCCAATCCTTCCCCTCCTTCCCGTCTTCACAGGGCATCAAATAGAGGGGTCCTGCAAGGTAACTCTTATACCAAGGCATCTGTTTAGCGATTGCTTTTCTACCACCAACCATCGCTTTGACTTCTTTCTTCTTAAGGATTCCTGCCACCTGAAGAACAAATCATTATTATAGCAATTAAAGTTTGTGCAAATAGTGCTAAGGCTGCATAGAATAAATAAATTGCTTCACAGGCCCGCCCGCATGGGCCTGAAACCCCCGCATCCTCCCTTTTCTTTCAATTTAAAAAAAAAGAGGGTTGTACCTGCCGCACCCTCCTGTTCAGAAAAAAACAAAACCTGCCGCACCGCAAGAAAACGAAAAAAAAGATAAAAAAAGGAAAATTCTGGGTATGATCAACCCTTGTGTAGTTACCCCCCATATCCCGGCGAAAAAAAATAAAAAAACCTGCCGCACCCTCATTTCCGTAAAAAAAAACCCCCAAACCTGCCGCACCGACCCTGGCCAAAAAAGAAAAACTTGACCTGCCGCCCGCACCCACATCTCCGCGAAAAAAAGCCTGAGAAGCAATTTATTAATTTTATAAAGCCTAACTTATTCAGTTGCTTATATGCTCAATAAAGAAACTGACCGAGGCCAAGAGATTTGCGGCATCGGTGTCTCTGGCTTCTTCTGCAAATATCTTCACCAGGGCTTGTATGTAAGCACTGCCTTTCTTGTCGTAGACATAACTGTGGAAACCTGTATTCGAATTTAGCAAGTGCCTTTTATTAGTTGATCATTCTGCTCAATCATTTGCAGATAAATATCTATGTCAGTACTGCAGGAATCAACAATCTATGTATTCTTTACATCACATCTGCAATCAAATGCTTTTACAAACCTTTTCAAAATTGATTTCAGTAGCACGAGGGAATTACATTTCTTGCAAACGACAACATTTTATTCAAAAACACATTAACGAGGGAAGCGATGCTTCAAATGGTGCATTATGAAATAAAATCATAAATAGATAAACTTCACGAACAATTGATGATATTATCATATTAAACTCGTAAAAGCCACCAAACCTTAATCGTAGATAAAAATGATATAATAACCGGCCGCCTTTTAAAAAAAAAGACTTACTCCTGATTCGAAGCTTAATTTGAAATCAATATTAATTGTTAAATTGATCAGCATCAGTAAGTAGAGCTCTATAAATTACCACACAAAGATCGAAGCTATCACCCCTTAAATATGAAGCTCACATGATCTGGATAACGAGGCAAAAGAAATGTGTCTGATGAAGAAGTCAGGTTTTAAAATTACCGGATAAAGAAGGATAAGCCACCAGCATGTCTGATAAGTTGGGGAGATGATATCTGCTTCCTGTTCCTCCTGATGCCCCAACCCCGGGATAAAATGATGCCACATCATCTTTGTCTGGAATTTAAAACATCCAATTTTAAGATATTTTAAATGTTACATGATTGACAAGGGATTGTAATGATTCAACAGGAATTTTTTATTGAAATGTATCAACCCATGTGTAGTTACCCCCTTGGCAAGACTGAATCACCACCAATTTTGGTTTTTCCATCATGAAATGGCACCTTCGGTTGTTGAAATAATTCATGATATCATCTACCATAACTTCATTACCATCTGATCCATAGATGAGACCGTCCTGTCCATGTGACAGTACACAGAGGACTGCCAGCTGATCCTCTTCAGTGAATAAGCTCACAAACTTGGACAAGGCTGAACGTATCTCCTACATTTATTTCATTTTGATATAACTCGCTTCAGTCTGGTATATTTTAATCATTTTAACATATTTTCGAATAATGGCTTGTTAGTATTGTAACGTACCATTTCGGTAAGTGATCTTTTTGTTTCAGTGCCTGGTTTTGGAATATAAACATCCAGTCCGATCCCATGCCAGAGTTCTGACAGTTTCTGTGCATCAGTGAAGTAACCAGGGAGAGGTGCTAACCAGGGAACCTCAAACGTGGGCAGAGAAATGATGCAAGCTTTCCCTTTTTTTGCTTTCGTCGTATTGTAAATCTGTGATATGAGACTTATAATTCTTAATATGTGGTGAATGAAATAAACAAATACGGTAAAATCCAAATCAGCGTAAAATTGCGTCCACATCATACAACCTGACCTTTTCATCAGTTATTTTCCCTCTAAACTGAGCAAAGAATTGCTCAGTGGATGGTTGAACTAGAATATCGGTGGTAGATTTGCTGTAGATTTCCATGGTAACAGGAAATGGATCTATTCTCACGCATTTCGTATCGTCCTGGAAACTTGTAAATTTGTACACATATAACAAATACTTGACAATCTAATTTGTGTTTGAAAGTAATCAAAAAGTTGATTATTTAATTCCAAGCAGTAACGTTAAACACCTTGAAATATTAAGTACAGTGCCTGCCTTAAGTGACCATCATAATTTAGGCACTTGAAACAAGAGATAATTTGTCACTCTCCCACTATTGTCACTTACTTATTATTTTCAGTTCTCCTCTAGATTCCTGATTCTGAGTCCCAGCTGAAGCTTTAACTTTTATCTCCCCAGCATCTTGTTGCTGACATCCTGCTATCTGACACCAGTGTATCTTACCTACACTGTGTGTTGTTATCCTATCAGAGCTGCTTACGTCTCTGTTGTCATGGTACCAGGTGACGTCAGTGTCTGAGGGCCCATCAACATTTACCCAGAATAAAACATTCCTTTCTTCCTCCACTTCAAGGTCACACAGGCGAGAGATCTGAAGCTCTGCACAATCTGTCAGGTCAGAACATATAAACAGGTTTTTTTGTTTGTAGTAATGAAAGGAAACCATATTTTAAAAAAGACGGGTCTTTTATACTTCTCACACCAAACAATGGTAGTTTCAACTAACCCTAACCCCTCTTTGACTAATGTGAATGCAATAGGAACACATTTTTGTACCACTGAATGACATTATTTTGGATATATATTCATGTTCAATAAAAACAGATTCTACTTTGATCAAATTGAAAGTGGTAACGCACTGTTGCTTACATTATTCCGTATACAAGGAACTAGCATTTTACGCCAATTTCGCCAGGTTCAATTTTTTATGTATATGATCAAACTCTTGTTTACTTTTTATATTACAATGTGTTACTACCTTTTACTGTAATTGTTGAGCTTTGTGCGCTACTTGCGACCGGGTTTGAAGCAGTAACTGATATAACAGCTCCATTCTCCCTCAGTGACAACTTCCTCATGGACACAGAATGTCTGGATCCCAGCCTTGTTACTGTGACGTCAGATTCTGATACCAGTTTCTTCCTTCCGATGAACCATTCCACCAGAGGTTCTGGTTCTCCCTGGACATCAACACTCAGGTTTATATCTGCTCCCTCAGTTACTGTCACATCCTTCAGGCGGGTCAGGGTGGGTGGTCGTGGGGCAGCTTGAACAATTATGTTTGCGTAAAAATATGTATCTATGAAAAGGTAGGATGTATTAAGTTAATTCTGAATTATCCAATATCTATTTCACATATTACCTTACTCAAAAGATTTGTTTAATTATCAATGTTCATTCCTGAATGCTTGATAATGTTAGGTCTTCAAATTATGCAGATTTATAAGTTGATGTTCATGCTCATATTACAATTTACCTTGAAGTTTCAACGTTGCAAACTTTTCATCGGAACCAGCCAGATTTGTTGCAGTGACAGAAATCTTCCCAGAATCCCCCAGTACCAGGTTGTTGATGCTGAGTTTGTGTTTGTTTCCCTCTGACTCTATCCTGCATTTATCACTGGTCTGTACCACAACTCCGCCATGTTTCCACACAACATCTGGTGCTGGGTTTCCTGTAATCTCAGTTTCAAACTCAGCCATCTCGCCCTCCTGTGCGTTGATGTTGGATAATGGTGTGATGACAGGTCTTCTCTGAGGTTCTAAAAGTATAAAATCTTATAATATATATGCCAGTATGGATAATGAAAATGGTTATAACATTGCAGGAAAACTTCATCACACATATTAAATAAAATGTTCTGCAATACGAAATATCAAAGACAGATTATTCACACATAACACAATATTGCAAAACGTAAGTTTGGCAGTAAAATTTAAAAAGTAAAACGGAATCATAACGTCTTGAGAGATAAACGGCACAAATGTGGATTACATTTACTTCATCCTTAAAATTTATGACATAATAATCCAGCTTTTGGAGCGCTATGTAAGACTGATCATTAATGCACTTTGATACCTTACCTAAAATACAGCAATATAAGACTTAATTTGCATTCAGATGTAAATACCTTGTACTGTGATTGTGGCCTTCTTGATAACTTCACCCGCTTTATTCCTGGCTACAATCGACACGTCTATACTACTCTGTACGCGGGGAATACTACTCATAAACAGCTGGTGTTTGTTTTCATTCTTTGATATGATAGTTGTCTCAGTTGGCTTTATCTTCTCTCCTTCCAGGAACCAGGTAGCCTTGGCATGTCCAGAGACTTCTACTTCCATCAATATCACGTCTCCTTCTGTAATGGTCAGGTCTCTCATACCGGTGATACTTGGTTTGACTTGTGGAACTCCTGAAAGATGGTTTGTTTACAGGAGAAACATTTACCCAGAATAAAACATCCCTTTCTTCCTCCACTTCAAGATCATACAGGTGAGAGATCTGAAGCTCTGCACAATCTGTCAGGCCAGAACATATAAACAGAACATAGTACAATATTGCCTTCCCTGTGCAAAAATGTCTCCGGTAGCATAAATTTATGCTACGGTAGCAATTTTGCACAACAGAAGGCAATTTTGCCAGAAGTTGCATATTTGCATCCCTTGTGTCCCGTGCAAAAAATGACAGGGGAGGCATTTTTGCACAAGGGAATATTGCACGTCTGGGACGTGCAATATTGCATTCCCTAGTAGTACCCATGCAATATTGCCTTCCTTGGTAGTACCGATGGATCTCGATGGTACTACTATGGCAGGAGTAGCAAAGAGATCAGTCGATCGAGAGCCACTACTTCCACTACTTCCCTTAGGGGAATTATAGTTGATACGCTATATATATAGTTTTTTGAAGAATAAAATAATGATCTGATATATTTATCAGGCTGGGTTAATTTATCAAATAGTTTCACAGGCCCGCACACATGTGCCAATCGCCCCCCCCCCCCTAAAAAAACTGCCTGGCCGCACCATCCCAGGAGCAGAAAAACCGCTGTTGGGAAATAGCGGCGGCTGCTTAGTAACCCTAAATTTAACCTGATCCTGGCGATGTCCTGATGACATGTCCAGATTACACCACTTTTGGGTGACTTATGGCTCCATTGCCGCCATTCAAGGAAACAAACCCCAAAAAAACACCCGCACCACCACCAAAACAAAAACTAAAAGGGCCGTGTCATCATTCATCACTCATAAAAAGGGTCCGCCCTACCACTGAAAGGGCGGAAATACAAAAAACCTAAAATCAATTGTAACGGTCAGGTCTCTCATACCAATGATACAGGGTTTGACTTGTGGAACTCCTTAAATATGGCATGTTTGAGGAAAAATGTGTAACAAGGGCAACATTAAAGAGTAAAACGCAGGTGTCCTTTAATGCAATTACTGGTCATTACACAGTCAATATTTAATAGTTGGATACTAGGTTTGATGTTAGTTTTCCGCTGCTGAAGTATTTAGACTTTACTTTGTACCCCAAGCAACCATTTTTATGATACCAGATCTTTTACAATCTTTAAAAGTACACTATTTTATTATATCCTCAGCCTTTCAGGTCGGGATTCATGTGGCTTATTGGCTGAATTCTCCTATTTCATTGTGACAATTTTTAAATATGCGTTGAACTCTACATCATTTGATCAGATTTACAAAGGCCCCATACAGTTAATTAATTGTTTGATTGTTTGTTTGTTCCGTGAAGAGGGTGCGGGGTTATTTATCGGGAAAACAGATGGTGGTCAGTTTATGATCGAAATAGTCTATTTTGCACTAAAAAAGTGCGGGAGGCTGTTTCTTTTCTCCAGAGGAGGACGGCAACTCTTCTTTTTTAGAATCACAATAAAAAAAGGGGAGTATGAGAAGCCATTTACTAATTGATGTAGCTTAAACAGACATGTGGAAGTTTTGACACACCTGACCCCGCTATTTACCTAAAGTTAACTTAAATCAGAGGTGTCAACTGTAAATGATGCCCCGAGAGGACTTAAATTTATTTGACGGGGTCGGAACAGTCACGGAAGCGCGCCAGTGTTTGATTAAATTCATGTGGTCTGATAACAATAAAGAATATTCACGATCAGCAAGGAGCTCTATCTATCTGCCTAATATTAATAAATCCTAACATATTAGTACTTACCACATGTTATTGTGTCTATGACAGTTGCTACAGCAGCTGGTTTGTCTGATTCAACTGGACCGGCGACATCTGGCGCTTTGTATTTTACAGGATTTTCCCTGTAATCTCGAAGCCGCTCCTTTGTGTGACCTTCCTTCTCAGCTAACTTTAGAGGTGACATTCTGTGTTTCCATTCGACTTTATCAATACACTTCAGTAGCAGAGACACCAGAGATTTGTGCCCATTTTCTGCAGCCCGACATAAAACATCTCTACCAGCTGTGGTCCTGATGTTAATGTCAGCCCCGGCTTGTATCAGCAGCTCAGCAGATTTTACATGTCCCCAGTATCCTGTAGCTAATAGCGGAGTGTCTCCATAATATCCCGCTGCTTGTTTGTTTATGTCAGAGACAGGTATGAGGAGAGACAAACACTCAGGGTGTCCGTGGAGAGCAGCCAAGTGTAAAGGTGTAAAACCATCATTCTTACTCAGCTGCGGATCTGCACCCGCCTGTAGTAGTATAGATATAACAGAGCAATGCCCTTGCTCTGCTGCCATGTAAAGTGGAGTGACACCATCATTATCCTGGACATTCGCATCAAACCCGAGCTCCAGCAGATACTGTATAACAGAGATGTGACCTCTCACAGCTGCTGCGTGTAACATATTCCCGCGATCATGTCTGGTTATTGTAGTGTCAGCTCCTTTACTATTTAACCACTTGACTGTAGCTAACTGTCCCCCTACACAAGCTGAGTATACAGGAGTCTGTCCTTTAGTGCTCTGTGTATTTATATCTACGCCATGTGAGAGGAGGAGGGAGATCACATCGATATGACCACACTGAGCAGCTACATGTATTGGATGAAGTCCCCGGTTATTTGGAATTGTAGCATCCACATCTTTGATGGTCAGCAGTGTCTGTGCAATATCAGCATGACCTTTCCATGAAGCCAGGAAGAGAGGAGTCCTTCCATCCTCATCTCTACAGTTCACATTAACTCTGCGCCACCAGGATAACAGTTTCCCCACTTGTGTCCGGTCCCCTTCCTTACAAGCATATAACAGCTCCTGACAAGGATATGAATGTAAAGTTAAACCCACATAAAATTTGTCCAATGATCAGCTAGTGTACGCTCAGGAGATTTGCAGTAGATGGTGTTAAAGGTGGTAAAGTGTCGGGTTGGATAGAGGTTGTACAATTATATTATTATTATCAATTCTGTGGAGAGTGCGACTAGAAGTTATCACAAGCCAGGAGGTTTTATTGTTATCACAATTAAGGAGGCAGACAATTTCTTTTCTTTTTTCTTATTATCATTGGTCAGCTTTTCCCAAAATAGTGAATTTTTCAATGACTTTCTTATTGATCGATGTGTTAACTTCCAAGGCTTCTTTCACGTAACTAATTACGATGTGCTAATATTTCGTCTAACCATGACTAGCATAGTTTATTTTCGATGAAATCGTGCAGTCGGCCATGAGTTAATACTGTTGAAGTTATTCTAGGTAAAATAACACAAGTCCAAGATATTCTACGGGATACTTTATCAACACGCGATCATGACGGAAGTAATACAATGTGCGAAGTGTTCAGAGGCTTTCTGCTAACTAACCGTAATTTAAATTTCAAATAAGGGCGTTAGAGATTTGTCGGTTAGTTCGGGGAATCACGTGATAGAGATAATGATGATCTCTGACCAATTACGTTAATCCGCCGGGAGTGACATCTGACCAGTGCGGGTCACTCAGGTGTGACCGCGAGCAGCATCACTTGCATCGTGGTGCAGCAACCACGCCGTGACAAACACTGGACAACTGAACACGACATAAACAAAGACGCATACATGTTAAACAATACACAAACGTTACAAACATTGACAATATATTTTATTGTTCAACAAATACATAACTGCGTATATCGGGTAACTATTATCAACATGATCACTACCTATAATATATATGTAATTAGATGTTGCTGCTGACCTTTTCTCCGGATGATGTCATATTGTACCAATGAGCGGTATATTCAATCCCGATCTGAAAAATTAATGAGTCTTAGTGATATTTTACTTTTAGCAGGACTAGTAAATCATTTTACGGCGCGGGTCAAGGCTGTGTAATTGGCCAACCGCGATTCTTATTATATGGCAGTAGTATTAGTGTAGGTTCATTATACTACTATCAGAAGGAATAGTAAAAATCAAAGATCGACATCGTGTAATAAGTTAATCTGTATGTCGTCATGTGATAATAGTCTTTACTAGGCCATCTAAGGCTGTGTAAAATTAATGATTAGTTTCTGATACTTTTTTTTTGCTCGAGAAAGAGGTGCGGGAAGCAGAGTTTGTTTATTTTGCCAGGGACAGTGGAGCAGGTTATGTTTTTCTGCAATGAAACAGGCGGTGCGGGCGGCAGTTTTTGTGTTTGTTTTTTTTCTCGAGATTAAGGCAATTAAGGTATGGGGGGAAAGAGGGTGGGACAGAAAGAGAAATTTGTTGAACTGGTTCACGAAACAGGGTCACAACTGGGTCACACATGTTCGTTAGTGTAGGGGAGAAGCGGAGAGGCGGAGAAGCCGAGAAGCCGAGAGGAGGAGAAGGGGGAGGGGAGGGGTCAGCTCCTAGGGAATGGGTGTGTCAGAGGATGATGGGCGGCATATTCAATTAGTTTAATACCCGATCTGAAAAATTGATCAGTCTTAGTGATAGATGCATTTCAATATATTACAAGAAATGTTACGAAATGGTTAGTTGAATGGTAGACCCTCGGTAAAAATTACCCCCTGACACTGTTATATGAGGGACAAAGGGATAAACAATGTTGGTATCCGCTCATTTAAAAGCGTCCCAGTCTTTGAAATTGCTATCGGAGCATCTATGTATATTACTGAAGACATTTTGCATTAAGGGAGACCAGAATATACACCTTGTTGTCGATCCTGGGAAATATAACCAGCACTCTACTTTTAGTGCAGGCAACGCTTAATCAGTTTAAAATCAGCTTGATACAAAAATTAATGATTACTTACTAAGATGATTACTTACTAAGATGATAACTTACTAAGTACTGGTAGTCCCTGAATGTTTTAACTACATGTACATGTATATGGTCGGATGGGCAGTCACGATCATATCCTGCCGTGTTAAGTTGTGTCAGCTTTAACTCACATTACCACTTGTGTGGGTTAAGAGTACTGCAAGTTGGCTTAAGTGTTATTCTAGTCATGTCATGATATGCAAATTTATTATTCAAGTGTTTTGTTTGCGTCTTACACCAGGTATAAGTGTCTGAGTTTACAGGGACTAGCTCAGGTGATCGCTTAGTTCTAATGTACTGATTTACTTCAGATACAAAAATGGGTTTTTGAACTCGCATACCCATCACATTATATCAATGACAAAATAACTTAAGATTTCGTTTAATTTGATTTAATTGTAAGCAGTATGGTATATTTTGTTTTTGTCAACCGTTTGAGGGAAAGTAGTGGACAATTTTAGCGTTGACACAAATTTCGATTGTTAAATATATCTATTTCGGGTCCAATAGTCGAGTCGTCAGCATATGTGACTTGAAGAATCATGGATTCATTCGGCATATCGGTGTAAACAACTCAGTTTCGGGCAGTGCTCCTCGCTGGTGAAACCGGTGTTATAAGTTTGATAACCTCGAGGATAACAATTTGACATAGATCGTTATTTATAATACTGATAATACTGTGCTTAAAAGCCGCAAGAAAATTGATTTGAGTTTCACTATCGATCTGAGTGATTTACAGATCCGGGTCCGTGAGTTTGGTGTCTGAATCCCAATCATCGAACACACAGTCAAAAATAAATCTGTGGGAGATGAAATTATGAGCTATATTCTTATATTTTTCATATTTAGATATGAATATATATGAGGGGTTCCGATAAGGAGGTTTTTCACATTTTTTATTAGTTCAAAGTTAGTAGCCATCTTTCTAGAAAATTTAAGTTACATCTTGTGCATATGGACAAAGCATGTCAACAAACAAAACCATATACCATAGTTTACGTACAGCCCAACCCGTACATCATGTGTCATGAAAACATGGTATGGTATACTATAAGCAATATCCTATAAAGTCTGATAGGGCATTATTTCATCTAAGTACATGTTGAACTTTTAGATGTAGAATACTTAGAATATACATGTTGGCTTTCAGAACTAAATCTTACACATTTATGCTTGAGTACAATCATGGAATCAGGCGGTTCACTAAATATGTCGTTAATACTTATCAATTATATGTAGCTTTTTATGCATTATTATTACTTGTTGTTGTTAGGTCTGCATGGTGCTGATGAATTCCGGATAGATATGACTTCTAGAAATGGAGGAAAAGTATAGTTTAACAACTCCTTAATATGTATTGTCCATTATGTCACTACATGCAGACTTTAAAAAATGTTTCACAGTCAGATTGTGGGCAGACACAATATGATACGCTATGATTAACAGTGATATAATCTATTTAAACATACTAATTCACCCTTGACATTCGCGTGTAGCTTTTTATGCATTATTATTACTTGTTGTTGTTAGGTCTGCATGGTGCTGATGAATTCCGGATAGATATGACT
>JAXGGS010351503.1:0-13170 GCA_035585475.1 Armandia brevis
ACAGAGACCAAATGAAAAGAATGAACTCAGATAAAAGAACAATAGGGCTATTGTTATGTACAGACTTATGTCTAGCCAAGATTAGCTCAGTCACGTGAGTCCATCTTCTCCCAATGTGAGCAATTCTTAAGTAAACAGTTTGCCATATCACTGCTCAGCACTCTGCAAAAGGCCTTATAGTTATATTATATACCCAGTGTATGGTCTAACATGTAGCAATCAATTCTGCTGTTCATATGCATAATATAATACAGGCGTGTCGTGTCACAGCAGCATTTATGTAAGCTACATCATGTACGTACATAATCTCTCCCATTTAATGGCCAGAACTGATTGCTCCGATAATATTGTAAACACGTAATATAAGTCGAAGAGCAGCTGTCACTTCACCAGCATCCGTGTGTACTGTGATGGCTATCTGTAAATGACTGCCCCATTTGAAATTCCAATTAAAATGTTGTAGATGGCGGTATCCCGGGTCATGGACTAATTCATTGCGTTTAGCTCGTTAATTAATATATTAATGCTAGCAGCCAACCTATGTTGGTCTTTGGTACGGATTGCATGTTAATTGAGCGAAAGTTAGAGGTGCGGCTTACCAACGGGTTCAGGATATTTTCCTTTTTTAGGTTGGGTATTTGTGGCGATCTCAGGGAGCAGTACTGGTTACGGAATAATTGCTGTCTAGAAATGATAATTTATATAATGCAGTAGTTTACATTTGTGTAACCTAGCAACACCCTCTGTTTCATCATCCTGCCTCAGGAAATACCTATAGACTCAAACTAGACCAAGAACACCAAGTCAAACACGCTATATAGAGCTATATAGACACATTTTTGTTGTTGGTATTAGAGTGTTTTATTACCTATGAATTTGCATGGATATTTGAACAGCAATCATATATGGTAGAAGAGCAGTTTGATCATAAGTGCACATGAGCGCACATGGTGATAACAGTTAGTAATATGAATATGTGCATCGTACATGGTGTAATCATGTGGTGAGAGCATTCGTAAAAGGAAGAATTATTTTTTCACACGCTATCCCCTGCCTCTAAATCTAAATCAGTTAGGACGAAGTAATAAGCGTCATCTATGTGAGAAAACTGGATAATTGATGCATCATCATTATATTATGAAATGCTGACTCTAATTGCGAACAATTCAAATAAACTCCCTCTGAGTTCTCCAGGGATTATATATCTGTGAATAGCGGCTATGGTGAGTTATATCCCGACCGGGCGGCAGTGAGAATGGGTGACCCGCGAATTCTGTGTTAGCAAAGATTGCTCATATGATAATAACTGGCTGCACGCGCGAACGAGTCACCCCGGTCTTTGGTAAATTATTCCTGAAGTGTACGTAGCGCATTGCACGTTACAGTTACAAATAAAATGGTATTTGTTGCGCAATCAATCCAAGATTCTGAATTATGTATTTTACAAGTTTAGAAACAACATAAAGTTTATGTTGAGTTATAGTGTATTATACATGTTTCCATTTTTACCAGTTTAAAAAGTTAGCATTGACATAAAGAGTTAAACGATATATACTGAATGTACATGTGTATTCAAGCAAACCAAATACAAATATTGAAGGAAAATCTAGAGTAATCACATGCTCAGAACATAAAACATTTATATTCCAATAGCTATTACTATAGACCGATCCCAAGTTATACCTATCAGACATAAATGTTGGCAAATATATACAACAATTATCATTAGTAGCTATTAGTCACATAAACAGACTGAGAGCTCACGCTTGTCTGTGGACTTATCATTCGCCTTTTAATTGTACTAATTATTAAGGATCAAACAGCTTCCTTCCAGGATATTAATCGTCCACTAAATGTAATTTTGCCTCTTAATGTGACGGGCAACGTGAGGGGTAAGAAACAATATTTCAGCCACTTGCCTCTTATTGTTCGCGATGCAAGAGCAACGAACATTTACAAAATTTGGTGCGTTGTTTATGTCTACATATTTGGCAGATACAAAATGTAAAAGCTTTGATACTGATTCATAACCATGCTTGTCCTTATTTATAAGGTTAATATTGTTACATGGAGTTTAATTACCTTTTAAGATATATATGTGTGTTGTATATTAGAACAAACTTGATTATAATTGATTATGAGTAAAGGTTATGCAGTCATGTATTAAGAGACGCTGAAATATAGTCACATGTTCAGAACATGAATAAGTATAATTGAAATGCCTTAAAATAATAATTGCGTGGCTAACGTGTACAGCAGACTAAGATCGATTATATTATCACATGCGATGTGACTGTTTAAATAGAATGTAGGCGCATGCTTATCTGTAGACCATCCAGGGCTTTTGTTAATTTGATAGCAGAACACTTCCCGGACCTTTACAATTACAATTTTACACAGCCGGTAATAATTTACATCTGACAATTAAGACAAAACTGTTTATAATAGATAACATATGATGTGAATGTTCAAACAGTTTGAAGACGCATACTCCTCTGTGGCCCATCGAGTGCCTTTTTAATTTTCGAAAAAAACATCTCCCTTCCAGGACCTTCGTTCGTCCACTCGATGTAAGTCTGTGTCTTCATTTGTAGGGCGAGACGTGGGGTCATGTTGCAATCAAATATATCCTCCATTAGAATCAAAATTAAACTGTTTCTGTCCGCCTCTAGCAGGCTGCACTGAGCCATGGTCATCTCCATCTGACACCACTGGCTCCTGGCGAAGTCGTTAGTGATGATCAGTAACACTTTGCGGCTGTTCTCAATGCTAGCAACAATGTTTTCTGCAATGTCCACTCCGGCCAGCCAATCCCTATCATGCAGGCACAATTGGAAGCCGTAGTTGTCCTCTATGTTAGGAAGTAGGTGATCTTTAATCCATGTGACGCTGTTTTTATGATAGGACACAAATGCATCATATTTGTAATTTTCGTTCCCATCGTTCAGCAAGTCATAATCGCCAAGTTTAAGTTTCATTTGAAAAAAAAAGAACTTGAGGTGCCAACGGAAGCGACAAATTGTAGCAGCAATGAGAGAAATCATTATCACAATAAATGAGATTATACACACAAGAATATACATGTCATCAACCCTGCACGATTCAAATGTTGGAATATAAGTCATGATCCAATTGCCGGCAAGTTTGCTGGGACTTTGGCAGGCAGTGTTCCTGTTGTTGTAAAGTTCTATCCTATGATTTGATATCTGAGTCATCAGCCACATGTTATCACAGGTGCATGCCAATGGATTACTGGACAGATCAAAGGTTAATACTCCTGCTGGGGATTGGGGGAGCATGTATGCCCTGATTGCTGCAATTTGGTTCTTCCCGAGAGAAAGGCTTTGAAGATTTATTAGGTTGTGGAGAACGGAAGAAGTCCAAAAGCTCAGCCAGTTATCTGACAAATCGAGATATTCAATTTTATTACTTCCGAGAAACATGTTATCCCACAGTTCTGTCAACTGGTTATTCTGCAATGTCAAACTCTGTAGCAATGTACAATTCTGGAATCCTGTGCGAAAGGTCAACTCGATACCATCTTCCGCTTTAAAATCATTTAGAACGAGCACTTCCAGATTTGGCATTCCCGAGAAGCACAACATGCCAGTATAAAGAACAGTATTTAGTATCATAACTATAACTACATTGCTATCCGAAAACATGAAGTTATCTTCCAAGAGAATGATTTGACTTTCAATGCGAAAGTCATAAAACATTTTCATTGAGGATTGGTGAAATGCTGTTTTACAAATCATTGTATACGGTTCGAAAGAGTCTACGATAGACAGGGATATTAGTCTCGGAAGCCCTAAGTCCTGGCAGCCTATATTTATAACACCACAATTAGTTAATATTAGCGTCATCAAATCGGGCATAACTGACATGTTTCCGACAATGAAGGATGGGAACGGCACATCTGTCCAGGAATATTGAGCTAGTGACAAGGATTTTAAGATTGAGATGTCCTCAAATAATCGCACATTGAGAATAGGATTAGTCTTCCGCGTCAGGCCTATCCTTCCTAGCACAACTCCTCTGAATAATCCTACTTTTCCCATTGGAAAGCAGTCATCCATGTGAACCCTCCAGGATGTGTCATTCAGACATTCAAATTCTATTATCTCAGAGCACGAGGCG
Organism: Armandia brevis; assembly: GCA_035585475.1. Classification (NCBI taxonomy): domain Eukaryota; kingdom Metazoa; phylum Annelida; class Polychaeta; family Opheliidae; genus Armandia; species Armandia brevis. The sequence goes on from JAXGGS010351503.1 coordinate 4,141, forward strand.
TTCCCAAGATTAATGTACAGCCATGGAACATCTGAGCCAATGCTACAAAACATATTGTTCAGTTCTCTGTAACTTGTAATCATGTTATTAGAGATATCTATGTCTTCGAGGTTTCGCAATCCAGCAAAAATACCTGGTTCGATGTATTCTATTCTATTGTTACCCAGGCCAATTGTTTTTAATTGATAGAGATGCGAAATTCTCTCTGCCTTTAATGTTGTTATATTATTACCTGTTATCTGTAGAAACGTCACATCAAGTGGTATGTTGAGCGGTATATCTGTTAGGTTCTTATTCACACAAAAGAAATACACCTCGCCTTGCCGGTGGGAGTATTTACTGACGCTGTAAATATCTGGATATACACGTCCTCGAGGAGTCGCCAACACAGCTGATATACCAAAAAATGTCACTAGCGTGAAGAAAAAAGCCAAGGAATTCATAGCTGAATATGACATCTAACATCCGAGTTTGAGAGATGGTGAATGATTTAATCAATAAACTGTGCTCTCTTAAATTAGGATCAGTCGCCTCAATTGTTTCCCGCATCATGAGACTGCGTGTATTGACATATGTATTAGTCAAACATTTACAAAACTCGCATGTCCACATCATCTACTCTTAATGAAGTCATATGGTAGAGTAATTGATGAATTTCAAATTTACACATTCATACATTGGGACAAGTGGCAAATGCGCAAATACAGTCACGATCACGCTAGTCGTGCGCTGGGGCAATTAGCTCGCTTAAAGAGCAACATGTTTCCAGTACCAGCGTAGACCAGCACGCTGAGAGCTAACTACTCAATGCACTCCGAACTCACTATTCCGCAACCAAACGGAACAGGAAAACGTGTCCTTTACAAAAAAACTATGAAAAGCTTCACATTTTGTAACACCTGGTTCCGGCAAAACACCATGACATAATGCCATTGCAAACTAACTGGCAAAACCCTCCGGCAAAGCAACAAATGTCATAAACCCCACTAGAATACTATCCAACCCTATCAGGCTAACCAGCAAAACTCCATGGCAGAATGCCATGGCAGAACTATCTGGCAAAACCCTCTGGCAAAACCCTCTGGCAAAACCCCCTGGCAAAACCCCCTGGCAAAACAACATATGCTTCTAAAACACTCTTAAATGCTATCCAGCCCTGTCAGTCCTACCGGCAAAACTCCAAGGCAAAATGACATGGCACAGCTAACCGACGAAACCCTCTGGCAAAGCAACAAATGGCATAAACCCCACTAGAATACTGTCCAGCCCTATCAGGCTTACAGGCAAAACTCTTTGGCAGAATGCCATGGCAGAACTATCCAGTAAAACCCTCTGGCAAAACCCTCTGGCAAAACCCCCGGGCAAAACCCCCGGGCAAAAAAACACTAAGACTGTCTTTAAAACACTATTGAATGCTACCCAGGCCTATCAGACCTACCGGCAATGTCACCTATACCCAATAAAGCCTATGTAAGGCCATATTGGCTGATAAGAGCTACCCGCAAAACCCCATGGCAAAACAACATATGCCTCTGAAACACTCTTAAATGTTACCGAGCCCTATCAGGCCTACCGGCAAAATCACCTTTCCCCTTAAACAGCCTAATAAAGTAATTTTGGCATTTTGGGTAAAGTTGATTTTGCCGGTTGCCCCAAACTGTCAAAATGACTTTATTATACTGTCAACAATTAGTGGAAGGCAGTGTCATGGGTTCTCAAATTAATAGCGTAAATATTTTCAGGGTATGCTCATGTTTGACCTTGAAACTTCTCATATGACGTTGAACACAATTGTCAAGGTCATTAATTATGAATTGTATCTATAAAACGCCATATAATTGATATATTTCAATCCTCATATATGTGATGTGCATCACATGAAAATCTTAACAAAGGCCAATAATACCTTGAATGGTCATTGTTGACAACTAATTGACCCATTTGACCTTGAAAATTATTGTCAAGGTCATCAAAATTATACTCATATTAAAGGTAATTAATAATCAAACACATAAGTTAACTTTATTATCTCTGTAATGTTCCCAATAACACTAAATCAAAGAGCTTGTTGTAATTTGAAAATTATTGTCAAGGTCATCAAAATTATACTCATAATAAAGGTAATTAATAATCAAACACATAAGTTAACTTTATTATCTCTGTAATGTTCCCAATAACACTAAATCAAAGAGCTTGTTGTTTTTCTCATATTGGCACGTCAAAATATAGCAGTTTTACAGCTTTACTTTTCTACTACATGTTCATGTTACCATGGCAACCTAAAAATAACATCTCACTTTAAAGCTGAAATGATTGTCTTTCACTTGATATGACAAAAGTGAGTATCTGTTGAATTTGTAAAATTCCCTGGGGTTTGCAAGTACTGTATGTTGAAAAATATTGATATTTTCCAGGTTGACCTTGATATTTGACCTTCAGTATCAGTTTCAAGGTCAATTAACTATATTTCTATCAAAACACCTCAACCAACATAATATTCCAATTGCAAAAGATCTATGTCATCATAGTTGTAAACTTGTTAGATTTAAGATTATATATCTAAAAAGTGATGCATCAAAAATTCAATGGTTGCCATGGAAACGGGGCTCTATAGCCCTTAAACTACTGATAGAAAATGTCTATCATATTTTATCAGGACCCCAACATCATTGGCTTTCAGAAAATGTATTAGAACCTTGGTACCCAGATTTATATTGACAACCCAAAATTATGGTAAAGTGTGGTGGACTATATAGGTAAAACTGTACTACTCTGGCAAAACCCCCTGGCAAAACGGCAGAGTGGATTTTGCCATGGGCCATGAGCCTTGCTCGAGCGCTCCGAAAATATTGTAAACACGTAATATAAGTCGAAGCGCAGCTGTGACTGCACCAGAATCCGTGTGTACGGTGATGGCTATCTCAGAATGACTGCCCCATTTCAATTTCCAATTTAAACCATGTTTATTCACCTTGGCATAGTACAAAGTCATAACATCAGTCGTAGAATGAACATGGAATGAAATGAAACCGGAAAATATTATCAATGAATATATTTAAGGCTTAGTGAACTTAATTATATGTTTCCGAGACGCGCGCCCGCACATTTGGGAAACCCCTGCATGTCAGTTTTATTTACTGATTCGAAAAAAAAGAAAACCGCCCTTCCGCATCATCTCCGAGGCCGATATAAAAATAAGGGGCCGCATCCCGCCCCACCTCCATGCACCGCAAAATTGAAAAGAAACAATCCCCGTCGCGCATTGCTTCCATGTACATCTCCTCCCCCCCAAAATTCCACTCTAACAAAAATAAAATTGCAATTCCTGCCATGAAATTGACGCAGAAAAACGGAAACACAACCGACCCTCACCCATACCAGCGATAAAATAATAATATGAATAAAAGCCGGCGGCTGCACCACTCACTCAGTTAAAGAAAAAAACAGAGAAATATATTATCATTTACGGAGCCTAATAGTATCATAAATGTGATTTAGGCTGACTCATCAGAATAACCCAACTAGTCTGCCTTGAAAATGACACCAATAAATACTTTCCCACTGTCATAAATGCAAAGTGAATTGGTGATTTAAAGGGCATTGTATACACAATCGAATAAGATATGGAATACGTTGCAATAACGCTGCCAAAAGTATGTGCAATAGTTGCAGGCATTCCTCGCCAAAGATTTTGCAGATTCAGTATATGATGATGGACGATAAAGAGCTTGCTAGTGAGACGGAAGCAAATTCTACCTGGCAAGGATACAAAAACCAAGTTCTACCAACTATTCGCATTGCAGCTGGAATTGTGAGTTTTAACATTAAGTTGTTGATCAATGTTGAGATATGTCTTGATCTAATTTTTATTCAGAACGTTATTAAATGTTAGAAGATTTATTTTTTGTAACCCCTCGATCAGTTGGTTGCGTTGTTCAGTCAGATGGGGATTCAACCTTTGGTGGCCATCATTGGTGGCCGACTGGGCACCCGGGAGCTCGATGTCATCTCAGTATCTAATTCTGTGAGAGTCAACTCGCCATATGTTTAAATAACTCTCAGCATTCAGTGTAATCCACACCCATCGTGTGATATTCCTTAATAATTATCTTTATTATTCTCAGGTGATCAATTCCTCTGGTGTGGCGGTTGTGATAGGAATGGCATCAGCGTGCGACACTCTTTTCTGTCAGGTGAGGCGCTAGAACGCAAAACAATTCCACTTAAAGATAATATGTGTGACAATTCATATGAGCGAGTTGCTCTTCACGGATGTATTTTTTTGAAGGCGTTCGGCGGCAAAAACTTCAAACTCGTTGGTCTTAATTTTCAAAGAGGTCAGTGCAATGTGCTCATTATATTTTGTATAAGGTATTTTAAAATGTCCGTTAATGTCACACATGCTTTCATTTAAATCAAGTTTCACCACATTCAGCGCTGCTTATTACATCAATGGCGCTGGCCATCTGTCTCACGTTACAACTGAACGCTGAACCTACAACGATCGAAGGTGTGATCGGCAAATTTTTTAAATTTCCATTAATACTGATTGAATTGTGTTCATTTATTTCAGACTATCTGCAAGGTATCTGACTCTATTCGTTCCCGGAATGTGTGTAAGTGATTGACAAGAGTTTTGGCAGAACCAGTCGCATATTTTGTCAAGGGGGCCGGGTTGTTACGAGACAACCAGTTTACTGCCCAACGACACCGTTGCAGTATTAACCAATAACCGACATATCAGCTAAATGTGTAAAGACAGACCTCTTTTAATACTGGGCACCATACTTTCATAAACTTCCGCTTCATCATATAAACAAGTTCATCTTACAACCATTGATCTTACAGTGCCTGTTTTTCTATGAAGTCATGAAAAAATATGTTGAGTGTCAAGTGAGTCGAAATCTATCATGAACAACAATATATATTTAGATTCATTTTATCGTCGTTTTGTTGCGACTGATCACTGGTGTGCGATGCTTGGGTTCTTTCATAGTTGTCAATGAATCCTTTTTCCATTTACGTTAGTATAAAAATCATTCACATGTATATGTACTCAATGCCAATTATGTGTTCATTATTCTGAATTCCAAATCACAGATTCAACCTTTGTTTAATTCTATATTGATATCAACTGCGTAAACAACATGACTGTATAGATTGAATCTTATATTTTAGAAGAGATTGCTAACCATCCATTGTAGTATATATGAATAAAGTATAAATGTATAAAGTTATAGAACACCAAAAAATACTGCAAACTGATGGCATTTCTTTGGTTAACTTTGCCAGGGTCTTGTCCTGCCACATGCTATAATTGGATGTGTTGGTCTAACAGCACACGCCCTATATCAGTATATGTTTGTTCATTACCTTCACTGGGGCCTAGAGTAAGTTCATTGTAAAAGAGTACGCTTCGGTTCAGACTATGTAATTCATTACTTAATCTCAATTGTTGTTAGTCAACATTATAAATGTTTTCAGTGGTTCAGCGATTGGTCAAGCGGCAGGGTATGTGACTACATGGATGATGTCTCTCAGTTATATCTTGATATCTGGAGTTTATAAAGAAACATGGCCAGGTACATTTTGAACACCTCGGCTTAACAACTTTCAGCATCTCTCTGATATTGTCAGCGTTGCCATGGGGTGTACTGTACATGTTCACTTTTTGTTGATTGATTTACTGGTTAGGATGGTCACTGTCTGCCTTCCTGGAATGGAGAGAGTTCACTTGGCTCGCCTTTTGTGGGATGACAATGGTCTGCATAGACTACTGGGCATTCGAACTCACCATTCTGCTGGCAGGTTAGTCAATATACGACAGATTAAATTGGTTGTCTATAGAAAGTAGCACAATTGTACTGTATATAGCTATAGGATCATCGACTGAATGAATAATTTCTATCTTTCAGGAATGTTGGGTCAAACGGAGTTGGCAGCTCATTCAATTGTTTTCAATATCAATCAATTGTTTTTCACGGTACAAAACCCATGGCATCTTAAAGAGATGACCTAATATTGTTAAAACATAGCACTGACAGGCAAAACATAACTTTCTTGAAATATGTAATTTAATTATAGGTGCCGTTAGCAATTTCGTTTGCGGTGGCCATCCGAGTTGGCCAGTTACTAGGGGCTAATGACCCGGATGGAGCAAGAAATACTGGAAAAGTTGGTTATTCTATTACAGGTGAATTTGAAATATAAGTTAGATATATTGTCCAGATTTACTTCACAATTCAAAGACATTTTGTATAGATATAGTTTAGGCTTTAAATGACTCCTTTTTCAGGCATCTTTTGTATCATTTTAAGTGCAGCGTGTCTAACACTCAGGAAGCAGCTACCTTTGATCTTCTCAAATGACAGGTAAGGCTCCATAAAATGAATAACAAAAATTCAAGCTTCCTTTTGGGCGGAGATGGCGGTGCGGTAGGCAGGGTCTTTTTCACCAGGAAATGGACACTGTCGAAGCCATTTTGAAGTGCAAAAACAGAGGGGCGACAACCGCTCTTCTACTATTTCTAAAAAATACTCAGTAATAAACTATGATCGATGCGCAATGTATCCGCTCTTTTCCCATGCGATGGGCCTGAGGAAGCCCAAGTTTGCCCCTCTCCACATGTGTCTCCAACATATACTCTTTCACACATGTTCCATGACTCACTGCCCATTGTTATAGACTTCTTTCTCTTTAACACTGTCATCTATAGGGCTGTAATAGATATAGTAAGCAATATACTGCCGATTGTATCTGGATTCTGTTTAGCCGACAGTATTGGGGTGAGTTTATGAACTGAGAACACTATTCGTTTCAAAGCTTTTCCTTTGTTAAAAGAGGTAAGTGATCAGTGATTATATCGTGAGTTTTATTATTTTGTTACAGATATTGTCCAAAGGTATCTGCCGGGGCAGTGGTAGACATGCGGTCGCCATTCTTTTCTCTTTTATAGGATATTGCGTTCTTGCCCTTCCCATGTGCGCTTCTCTGCTTTTTCTCACACCATTGAGAACCACGGGTATTTCATACTTTCATATAACTAAAACATAAGCATTTTGTCCATCCAATCCTAGAGGTTTTATAGTCTCTTTAACTGGGCGTCCTTTTGCAGGGCTTTGGACTGGCCTTTCTATTGCTCTGACAGTCAATGCTGGGGTGTACATAGTATATGTTAGATGTTATCTCAACTGGGATGAATTGGCCAAGGAGGTAAAATTACTAAAATCCATACATGTTGGAAAACATCTTCATTTACCTGAGCCAGTCTTGTATTGTGTATACTTTTTTATTCAAATTGTATCCAATGTAATTCTACAGGCAGTCCAAAGATCGGCTGGGTCGCCATTCCCAAGTTATAGAAAGACTGAATCTACCTCTCCAAATGAAAAAGTCAGTCCATCTGATGTTAAGGAATTACCTGAATCTACACGTAATGAACCCTTCATACAACTCTCTATTAACTGAGTAATAACTAATGTAGCTAATTAATATATGTCATATATGCAAACAAACCATACATTATACAATATATGAACACTTTCGGGTCAAATAGTAACAAACTTTTCTGTATCATACACCTTCTCTAACTCAGATCATACAATCGTTAATAATAACATAACCTGTCCCTATAGTACGCTTTGACTATCTCAGATTCTAGAAACGTTCACGTGATATGTTATATGTTTCCAGCAATAATTCAGCCGGGTTCTTACACAGCGATGGAGAGAACTGAGATCAAGAAAAATCTACTGATTCTGAGCGGTTCTATTTGTATCATAGCAACAGGAATAGCAGTTAGAATGTCATTTTGAAAAAATTCAGTAATACAGTGGACGATGTATGTAGCACTGTTCAATTTTGTATAATGAGAGTCAAAACATGTGTTACTAGGCTTCCAAATGTCATCGATCTGAGCTCATTCGTATAAATTATAATCCCACTTTTTTGTCAAACAAACCGAACAATTCACACCTTATAATGTCAAATGTTATTAGTCAATAAACAGTTCATAATACTGGTGTATTATATTTTATGATTCAATCTAAAGCTCAACTTGTATCGATCAATATTGCATACGAGAATGATTGAGAAAACATGGTGTGGCATAGATGTACACAGTGCGAAACGGCAAACTAGCAGCAAAATTATGTGAAATAAATTCACCCACTTCTGTTATAGCTTGTCACCAACGGCTTCTGACACAGAAATTGCGCACTTGTTGGATCCACATGCCTCAGACCTTCTTGAACTCGATTTAATGTTGTTTTGAACATATCCCACCAAAAATTAAGAAGCAAAATAGTTTTAATGATACTAACATTTGAGTTCGAATCATGAAAATACCTAGAAACTATTTTCATAAATAATTATCAATATTTAGCTAATAACAATCGTTTTGAAAAACATAAATTAACGATGTTCCAAGAATTCCGGTTGCTGATTCGTTATTTTCATCTGTTCGGGTCATCTCATCTGAAAACATACATCTGAAATTCATTGTAAAATCCTTGTAGCCCGTCCATACAAATATAGCAATGCCGGATATATCGCTAGTAAATCATATTCAGTATATTATATTTTTCCTTAATATGGATAGATGATTGGTAGAAATTTGACACTGGAACACGAGAGGCCAAGAATGAGCCGAGGTAATAATGTTGGTGCTAGTCCATTCAATTTAGAACCCCTGGGCTGACAATTCATACAATTTTGAGTTCACGCTCACTCAATCAATGATGCTCACTGCATATTCCGCAACGCATCGAGGTTATGATGCTCATTTTATGCGGACCCCGCGCAACAATCAGTTGATAATTCTCACTAAATTAAAACAACCGCTTTAAGGGTATTCATGTATAATATACAACCAGTATATGGCCTCACATCTTGCGATCGACTACGGCGTTTATGATTCAATACACGCGTGTCATGTCAGAGCAACATTTATGTAAGCTAAGTTATGTACATACCGTAATCTTTGGAATCATTTAATGGCCAGAACTGATCGCTGCGAAAATATTGTAAACA
>JAXGGS010351614.1:0-13168 GCA_035585475.1 Armandia brevis
CGTTGGGTACGAACGTTGGTGCCAACGTTGGATCAGGGTTGGAAAAACCCGACATTTTGACGTTGGGAGAACGTTCGCAACGAACATTCTCCCAACCTGAGACCAACGTTCGTGGAACGTCCTCCCAACGTTCCCGTGTTACCTGGGTCCTATACAGACGTCTGAGGAATTAATATATGCGGACTATTGGGGAATACGAAAACAATTCTTGATCAATGGGATATATTCTGACACACTACAAATTCGTAGCGGGGAATAACATGATTCCAAACTAGTGCTGAGGAGTTTACAGAGATAGATTCAAATGGGGTCCCCCTCTTTGGGGTTAAGTTTGATATATGCATAGAGATAAGTCTGACGAAGATGTGATAATCGTTCGTGGAAGTCTCGAGATCAACTTCGGATATCGATGGAGGCAGATATATATGTGTATGCTGGTTATCATGTATTCTTCGAGTGGGCCTTTATTAATATACGACTGATTGATAGCGTTTCACAATGAATGTCCATCTTTTGATTTACATTAGTATCTTTGAAGAAATAAGCGGTTAGTATGTTTACATTATTCCAGTTTTTTGGGGGTTTACTGGTTTCTCCCCTGGTTGCCCAAGAAGTGCGATATATAAATATATGTTCCCCTGACATTAATGAACTTTTGGATTTCTTGCCTTGTTAGCCATTGATACCTTGCAAGCCATGGCTGGAGAAAACGTGATCATATTTTGGGACATAAGTTCAATGAAACCTGGCTCGCCCATTGCAATCGTGGATGGAGAAAATGCACCTATGTTCGTTCGTTCAGCCGGAAAAACGAGGTCATATGGCACACGAAATCGATACACCGCTATTGGAGACGGTGTTCGCCAGTTTGGGATACGCATAGAAAGTGTTCAAACTGGAGATGTAGCATTACTGGAGAAGGCTTCAAACGGAGCACTTCACTTATTGTAGATGGTAAGTATACATGAAAAGACATACGCCTTATTTTAAATTCATTTAATATCTGTATCGTATCGGGCCCATGAGGGCAGAGCCTGAGAGACAATTTTATAGTTTCATGTGGCCTAATGTATACCGCGTTTAGAGGTACTGGAATAACTGGGACAATATTGAACGGTTTCCTCGAATAATTATTTATCCCGTTATCTACATTATGTTTTCAACGTGAATTTACACTAGCTATTTACGATCCAATTCCATGAAAAGGCCCAAACGAAGATAAATTTGCTGTTATTTATGGGCTTTTTCCTGAAGTACTTGCATGGCAGACCTTTAGCATATATAACGTTCACATTCACATTAATCAGATAATACTCTTTTATTATCTCTGTGATGAACAATCCTTGATACACATGTAATGGTTGAATTATGGCTTAGTCATTAAATACATATAATCATCAAGATACAGTTGACAATGTAGTAGTGTTTATGTTAACGCTATGCCTCCTCATCATGTGCACTCAAATGTCTCAATATGTCTCAGAAGGATATGCCTAAAGATGGACCAAGTAACAAGTGCTGGCACGAGTGGTGAATCATTCAGAGAAACAAAAGGTGATTCACTGATATTGTAAGGTGCTAACTATTATGAGTGAATGCCTCGTAATGCGTTTATTTGTACAATTTGTTCTTTAAAAACTTGGTCATCCGCCACAAAACCTATCAGCACTGAATCGCACAAGGCAGAGAATGCCCACGGGGACGCAGGTAAAGAAACACTACTTGCTATTCATCTTCATAAACCCCAAACCTTAATACGATAACACGTTTTTGACATATTGGTAAATGTACAATTAATTGTTTATTTCATAGAGGATCCCTGGAATTGCAGCTTGTACTTACATTACTGGCCACACCGCTCGCGATGTTGATGGGAATACTTTGTGGGATAACGTACTACATTTCTAGCATAGAAAACCAAGCAGGAGAATAGGGTGACACGTTAGCCGTGTCGGACGTTTTTCGGAGGAAGCCTTGTGTGCCATTTATGTTTATATCGTGCCTGCCTCACTGCCTCAACAGAGACAGTTTCTCCTTTATAGGGGCCTCGATGTTACATTTTATATTTTGTGACGATTGCTTCTCAACATTAACCAAATTAAAATGTAGATATCACACGCATCTATGTATCAATGTTTCAACTGCCATGATATCAGACTGCATCAGATGGCTTTAAAATGTGGACAGGGGCTGTACTTTGGTCATCTATTATTTATTAAGAAATATAAGAATTCGACAGGGAAATTGTTTAACTTGTAATTATCTTGTATGACATTTATCAACGTATTAATTACTGATAAAATGTAACAGTGCATATGGTCCGTTCATCAGACGCCGAAAGACTGATTTATAGATCCCACTCGTGTATTAACTCGTTTCAAAAACACCCTAACTGTCTCTAGACTCACTTCAATGATTGGTTTGACATGTATGAATAAATAAGATATAACATGCAGTAGTGATAACAGATAGGCGGGTTATCATATATAACTGTCGTCGACTAATACATACAAGTATTTACGCTGGTAATTTACGATCAAATTCCCTAAAGATGTCAAATTCATGTAGCAGGCGGAAATGTCATATGTCATCACATATTCATGGATATCAGGAAATTACGTCGGTGGTGGTGCAGGGTGCGGCCCTTATTTTCCCCTGATGTTGTGCAGATGGCCGACTTTTTCTCAGATTGTTTGGGCCATGTGGGCGGCCCTTTTTTCGAGTTGGGGTTTCCCAGACGTGCAGCGGTGTCTGAGAGACTTTTATAATCATTTCATATGGCCCCTGATACTGTTGACAACCGGTTTGGATGCCGTGTGCCCTTTAAACACCTTGCTCATGTAACATATACGCTTTGTGTAAAGTTTGCATGTACTAAATTATTCTATCGTTCGATGTTATCTGATAAACAGTGACACTGCTGCAAATGTCGATGGGATCCCTATTTTTAAGCGGTCGATATAAACTACTTGATGATGCTTGAATCTATGGAGTAATCAAGTTCGTTACTACACTCACCTTATTGTATGATCGAGGAACGACATATATGAGTATTAAATGATGTTTTTATGAGAGCCCTTTTGATCGTGCTGATAACAGGATGAACCGTGGCTTAGATCGGAGCGCGCGCGGTTCATATGATAGTAACAACAACATATTTCCATACTAAATCAAATTCTTTCCAACCAAGTTAACACGCATCTTGGGCTAGTTCTATCTCACAAATATTCAGAAATATGTACGCAATGCACATTCAGGCCGATATTCAGGTCTCGTTGAGTTAATGGCGATCATTTCCAACAGCTAAACATAAATTTGTCCTTAAATATCTCAGGGAGAACAGAAATGAAATTGGTGAAATTAAGCGACCACCGCTTCAAGAATCAAAAACACTTCTAAATAAACGCCATGATATTAAGATGCCTAGAATAATACGACAGACTGATTACGAACAAGGATGCTTACCCGGAGTGTCCTTATCTTATGCAAGCGATCGGGAGGTGCGGATAGTTTTGCGATCTTCTACTAGTGCACTAAAAGTACAACATAAACATATTTATTGTTGCAAGAGTACCCTCCGATCAACACTTCAGATTCAGGAAGGATTATAATAAATCTCTGGATCATAAATATGTTTAGGAGCTTACGTCATGTTACGTGCAGACCATTAATGTTGAAAGCCGGTTCGACTGTCATATGTTCTTGAAAGATTTTGGTTATGAGCCAAATTAATTCTAACCGACGTTTTAACTGGAAATTATGTGCGTCTGATCACTGGCTGGCCCGTTTATCAGAAAACCGCCCACCATGTCTGATAAAAAACATGTCATATCCAAAAGTGCATACATGAAATATAACGATGCTGTAAATCAGCTGCAATTTCTGATTTTTCACAAAAAAAACATTGACGTCGAACCAAGAAATTGTCAAATTGTCCGAAGGTCTGAATCTTTCTACTATAAGGATGCAAACTGTTTAAAAAAGGATTACCGACCAAGATATAAATCTAATAAAGTTTATGTACTCATTAAAATGTGGACAGTGATTTTATACACGGCGAAATTGTAGTAATAAGCGCATGCTTCCTTGGTACTTGATATTTTGACTTCCACTGAAATAAATTTAATAGTGATACAATGGTTCATATTGCTGAAGTTTTTCTAGGCAAAATAACACAAGTCCAAGATATTCTTCGGAATACTATATAAACGTGCGATCAACGAAAGTACAACATGTGTAGTGTTCGGAGGTTTCTTGCTAACTGAGGATATTCTAGGTTTCGAATTTATTTGTTTGGATACTGGCAGTTAAATTCCTGGAACATTTGACAGAGAAAACAAATTGAGTAGGTCCGTCGAGAACGAGTTATTTTAATCAAAAAATAAAACCGATGTGCGGGGGGCTTCGTATACAGGCGTCTGAGTAATTAATCTACGCGGACTATTTGGGGGGAATACGAAAACAATTCTTGATCAAGGGGACATATTCTGACACACTACAAATCTAAAATTCGTAGTGGGGAATAACAATCCCAAACTAGTGCTGAGGAATTGACAGAGATAAATCCAAATGGGGTCCCCCTCTTTTGGGTTAAGTTTGATATATGCATAGAGATAAGTCTGACGAAGAGGTGATAATCGTTCGTGGAAGTCTCGAGATCAACTTCAGATATCGATGAATGTTGTAGCACACAGGACCTTCATACGTCTGATTGATAGCATTTCACAATGCATGTCCATCTTTCGATTTACATTAGTATCTTTGGAGGAATAAGCGGTTAGTATGTATTCATTATTCAAGTTTTTTGGAGGTTACTGGTGTAAGATGCGCGGCTGATGACCTGTACTCATCTGAGTAATAGTCAGTCGCTCATCTTAATGATCAGCAGCTATCAACACAGTTGGCAAGCTGATTAAGGTGAGTGCGTATCACGGCCGGGAGACTGCCAGATGAATGGAATGACCACTGCGCCCCTGGAGTAATCTGGTGAGGAGGTGCGACTTCCGTGGAAATACCTGTTGGCCATGACCTAGTTGTCCCGACCGAGATCCACATTGGGAATCTCGGTGAGCAGCACAACACACATAAGCACGGCCAGGTATAAGATGGTATAACATGGAGAGTTCCTGTTAAAATACTTTGTAGCCTTGTTATATGTCATCTTCAAGCCAAGGATCCTACACTGGTTTCTCCTCTGGTTGCCCAATACGTGCGATATATAAATATATGTTCCCCTGACAATAATGAACTTTTGAATTCCTTGCCTTGTTAGCCATTGATACCTTGCGAGCCATGGCTGGAGAAAACGTGATCATAACTTGGGACACAAGTTCGATGAAACCTGGCTCACCCATTGCAATCGTCGATGGAGCAAATGCACCAATGTTCGTTCGTTCAGCCGGAAAAACGAGGTCATAAGGCACACGAAATCGATACAAAGTAATTGGAGACTGTGTTCGCCAGTTTGGGATACGCATAGATAGTGTTCAAACTGGAGATGTAGGTGTGTTCAGCATTACTGGAGAAGGCTTCAAACGGAGCATTTCATTTATTGTAGATGGTAAGTGCAATCATGTCGAACTACGTATACATATTAATTACTATTCGTAGAATTGATTGAAAATCGTATTAGCATTTGCATGTTCGAACGAGGTTGTGCATTCTATGTACATGATGAAATGTAAGATTCAGGGCTAGAATGATGATAAACACATTGTCACCAAAACCGTTCATATTAACTATAGACATTAATTTCTATACAACATGGAAAGAGTAGGAAAGTTAATGCGAACTTTGAGAATTATGCGACTCATTTGTTTGAGCCATGAATGCATGGAGCATAATTATTATTATGAAGCCCACACAAATTAATTGAATTGTTTCTCATGTTTGTGTGGGTGGGCAGAAAAGGTTGACAAGGTTTAAAAAAAAGGTTTAAAAAGTCGTAGAGCCCAGGGTACGTAACTACGTAGCATGTCATTATACGTCACAGTAAGTTGAACGACTTTCATTAGTAATCTACGCTATGATTTCAATTGTTCAATCACGAACGACCACGCATACATTAATGTTTTAATCGGTAATAGCGGAGATTTATAAATTGGCAGTCCGGATAAAAAAAAGAGCAAGGCGCAATTATTCCGCTTTTTCCCTGGTTGTAAGTATTTTTACGAAACAGTTCATTTGAAATTCTGAACAAAAATGTGGTATCGGACCCATGAGGGCAGAGCCTGAGAGACAATTTAGTAGTTTTATGTGGCCTAATGTATACAGCGTTTAGAGGTATTGGAAAAACTGGGACAATATTAAACAGTTTCCTCGAATAATTATTTATAACGTTATCTAGATTATGTTTTCAACGTGAATTTACACTAGTTATTTACGATCCAATTCATTGGAAAGGCCCAAATGACTTCAGATATTTAACCCTAAAACTGTGAAGATATATGCGCTGTGTTTTATGGGTACTTGCATGGCAGACGTTTAGCATATATCACGTTCAAATTCACATTAATCAGATAATACTCTTTTATTATCTCTGTGATGAACAATCCGTGATACACATTTAATGGTTGAATTATGGCTAAGTCATTAAATACATATAATCATCAAGATACCGTTGGTAATGTAGGAGTGCATATATACACGCAATGACCCCTCATCATATGCACTCTAGTATATCAATATGTTGAATCATAGAAGTGTCTCAGAAGGAAACGCCTGCAGATGGACCAACTACAAATGCTGGTGAATCATTCAGAGAAAGAAAAGGTGATTCACTGATACATTTGTGTGATATACGCCGATATTGTAAGGTGCTAACTATCATAAGTGAATGCCTCGTAATGCGTTTATTTTTACAATTTGTTCTTTAAAAGTTTGGTCATCCACCACAAAACCTATCAGCACTGAATCGTACAAGGCAGAGAATTTCCACGAGGACGCAGGTAAAGAAACACCAATTGCTACTCAGCTTCATAAACCTAAGTACGATAACACGTTTTTCAACAATGACATATTGGTTAATGTACAATTAATGTTGGTGATTGTTTACTTGATACAGGGTCCCTGGAATTGCAGCTTGTACTTTCATTACTGGCGACACTGCTCGCGATGTTGATGGGATTACTTTGTGGGATCACTGCATTTCTAGCATAGAAAAAACAAGCAGGAGAATTGGGTTACTCGTTAACCGTGTAAGATGTTTTTCGGAGAAAGCCTTGTGTGCCATTTACGTTTTTATCGTGCCTGCCTCACTGCCTCAACAGCGACAGTTTCTCCTTTATGAATGAGTTATAAATATATTATATCTTTTAAACACGTCTAGTCGAATGCCTAGATGTGACACGTTGTATTTTGTGACGATTGCTTCTCAAATTAATCCAATTAAAATGCAGATATCACACGCATCTAT
Organism: Armandia brevis; assembly: GCA_035585475.1. Taxonomy (NCBI): domain Eukaryota; kingdom Metazoa; phylum Annelida; class Polychaeta; family Opheliidae; genus Armandia; species Armandia brevis. The sequence continues at coordinate 7,415 of JAXGGS010351614.1, forward strand.
GTATCAATGTTTCAACTGAAATGATATCAGACTGCATCAGATGGCTTTAAAATATGGACAGGGGCTGTACTTTGGTCATTTATTATTCATTAAGAAATATTAGAATTCGACTGGGAAATTGTTTAACTTGTATGATCCTGTATGACATTAATCAGCGTATTAATTACTGATAAAATGTAACAGTCTATATGGTCCGTTTATCAGACGCCGAAACACTGATTTATAGATCCCACTCGTTCATTAACTCGTTCATTAAGTGTATAAATAAATAAGCTATAACCCTGATCGAAGTAATGTTATCACTCAAGTCAATATCTTATTTATTGCTTGATCAAAGTCTCAGGAACTGTCGACACTATTTATAGGATAAAGAGAGAGGAAGAACCGTTATGTGATAACAGATAGGCGGGTTATCATTATATAACTTCGGTCGACTACTTCATACAAGTATTTACGCTGTAATTTACGAACCAATTTTCTAAAGATGTCTAATAGCAGGCGGAAATGTTATTTACATATTCATTAATATCAGGAGATGGGTGGTATTGGCTGGGTATTTTATTTACCAGGAAACTGTACAAACTTGCGCCGACAAGGCGACGAGGGCTGCGACCATGTGCACCTGAGGGCAGGCAAAGACGACCTAGTCACTTAATCATATTCTAATCTTTGTAAAACTTTTCGCTAGGCTACGTCTGCCACATAAATAACATTCATTGTAATGCACACACAGCTTAACGCGCAACCTGCCGTTGTTGTCCTTAAATGAAAATTTTCTATATATCTTACACGAATTGGCCTATTTTAAGTACTTTACAACTACATGTACATGTACTTTACATGCAAGCCGATCCTTGAATAGAATCACTGAAGACCAATTGTCGTGAATAATGACATAGATTTTTGTAATGTTTCCTCCTAATATTCTTATGTAAATATCTGCACGTCTCAATTTAACCCATAATGGATGTATCAGTAGGGCCGCAGGTTCGGTACACGGGCGGCGGGCACGCGAATCATTGGGGGCAGCAGGTGCTTTTTCTTTTTTAATATTTTGCCCATTTTCAGGATTTTTAGACACATGTGTATTATATTTCTTGTCGGCTATTCACTTTGGGAGATATTTTTTTTTTTTCTAGATTTGTTTTTCTTCAATTTTAAGTAGGGGCGGCAGGTGTTATATCGCGATATACCTAATAAAAAAAGAGGGCGGGGGGTCTCGGGCTCATGCGGGCGGGGCCTGAGAAACAACTTATTAATGCTATATGGCCTTATCTATCCTTTAAAATGTGTTAGGTGTAATCCTGGCTTGAATTAATAATATCTATAAAATATTGACAGGGGGCAGTACTTTGTCCATCTATTGAATAAGCTACCACTGTTCTGACAAATACATACTACCTGCAGTATTAAACTAATTTAAGTAAATGCTTATACGCGAGTGTATATTGTATTCTAGGAACATGCTAAGATATTCGATATGACCGAGTATGGATAGACATTACGAATAATGCAGCTTACCTGGATGTCTCTATGTGCAAAGTGCCCACAGTTTATCGGAGCGAGGTTACAGTGAATATACTAGTATTTCCATATGTTTTGGATCGATCGGGATGTTGACTACACTCGATCTTCTCACTGTACCCTCGAGGAAGGGCTGGAGTCACGAACCGCTGCTATATATATATATTGCCTTCTCCAGAGGGAATGCCCCGCACTGTTCGCTTTATTAATCGACTTGATTGTCCCGTTTCCTAGTCTTCAAACCTAACTTATTCATGAAATAGTACTCCTTGTAGGTCCTTAAAGTTCAGTGTTATGCTGACATAAAAACGCTTTGAAATCTTGTCACGAACTGTGTATATATAAGGTTAGATTTAGTATCCCACCAAACCATAAATCTAAATAGATAACAGTCCACAAAAGACTTATGAAGATTGTATTATGTTTGCATTCCGGCAAATACGACAGAAAACTATCAACTCTGAACGATTTATTAACTGTAAAGTATGTTCATGTGTGTGACAGTCATAAACGGCGGATTTAGTACGAGCTCTAAAATCGTTACGTGCTCGTCAAAGCCGATACAAATAGCGTGGACCATAAATTGTAAACAACAGGTAGGTCCAATAAAACAACTATGAATAATCTAAAGACTGCATCATCTACACATATTGTTCATCTGTCGCTAGGTGATGCGACAGGGGACATTTTAATTTATTTGAACAACGTGTTTATTCCTTGGTGATATCAGGATACAATGTAAAACCACTGGCTGTATATAATAAAATCTAGAATATAATTGCACCTAAAAGAATATTAAGCACAACCCGGTCGATATAACTAAAATCCCAGTCAGTAAATTATATGATCCGTATAATGTCGGTACCTTCTATGTAATTGCTTTGAGTGACAGAATTTATAACTTAATGGTAAGGAAATTATACCCTCGTAACAAGAGCGTCCATTTTTCTTTTAAAGATTCGAGGGGGACAAACGTAGCTGGTAAAGCCTTTAAAGTGTGGTAAGATCAGTCTTAAATGGCTTAGGTTGCGAAATGCTTTAGTTTTAATCACCCACATGCGTTCATGTGAAATTTGTAGAAAAAATAAATTGTGTCCCGCCATACATTGTGTTTAATCCAAAACGTGTCTCATCTAAAATATAGTGATCTATCCAGTGTAAAACTTTGCCCTTCTCTTAGGGTGAAACGTCGTTAGCCTGATAAAGATTAGCTTTTATGGAGATTTAATGAAGTTTTAACGCGCCCATGTGATCATGCTGAATACCAAAATGCAACGCGGCTAGATCGGAGCGCGCGCGGTTTATATAATAAAGTTTCGTATCAATTTTTGTATATGCTTTGAACAGCTTGTTACTTCTTCGGTGATACTAGTATACAAATATGAACACATAATACAACAATTCTAGGATAGACATGTAAATGCAGCTTAAAGCATACTAAACGTGAACTTATCAATATAACTAGAGCCCATGTATTCAAATGCCAAATGTGATGCTATTGTGAGTACAATCTTCGCAGTTGTTTATCTAATAAAGGATGATAGCTAAGAATGTTAGTACGCGGTTAAAGTGATAACAAAGTGCTCGTACATAATAACTTCCCTTCCCCATTAAGTTTTATCTCTTTATCCAAGTCTTGGACTAGTTATCTGCGCACAAATATTCATGTGCATAATATAAATTCAGATCATGACTTAATCGAGGATTAATACAATAAAAATCATTACCTGTCAAATTCATTATATTTTATTGCAACCTAACAACCCTAAACTGTAAATCTTTACTCACTTCAAAGGGAAAATTATACTACACGACAGACTGAGGATAATTTACAGCGTTACTAGGTGGAATATGAATAATGGTTGATTAAACAGAAAGACACACATATCAGTACATATATCATTTATAACGTTATAAACCACGGAAACGGCTATCCGCACATAGCACTAGGACATTAATGGGCAACTCTTTCACAGACCCCACGTTAAGTATGCACAATTGAAATACAACTAAACAACCCCATATATAATATATCAATATACCTTGTAGATGAAGTTGAAGAGTGGTGTTTGCGCGGTATGGGTTACATTCTTACTGGTATTCAAACACCATAATTTTGTTCACCATTATCTTAACATATTGGCCCATTAATGTATAGTTTGTCAGACCCGCCTGCATGGGCCTGATACCCCTTCATCCCCTTTTTTATTGCTATTTAAATAAACATCCCGGCGCACAATCGATTTGTATCAGAATACAATAAAAATGATAAAAATAGGAAACATTCGATGCAGCACTAATTGTGCGATCCGATTACTTGTAGAAAACTAATAACGACTCATGTTCTAATTGTTTCAGGGCTTTGTTTTCAACGCATACATAAACTACGAGAAAGACAGACGACAATTACACAGTTGGACAGACATAATAAACAAACGCCGACGAAGTTACGAGAAACTACAGGGAATCATTCGTTTTCTAATGTACTTTAATTACCGAAATAAACACTTCTTTATAGCTTAAATGATAGAGTGATTGTTCGTTTGTATGTTCACTTAATAATATAATTATGAGACTAGGGGCTGATAACGATGATAAATACGTCGGTGAAGCTGTTAACAGCTACATACCAACCTCCAAACCGACCGCCATAATCTTTTTGTGCCTGGTCACGTGACACAAATCAGCCAATAGGCGCGCAGCGAAATCTGCTAAACAGGTGGCAGCACAACACAGCGGCACGGACCAAGTAGTACAGGAGCATTAGTTATTGAGGCGCGAGTCAGACAATTAATTAATGTATACACGTAAAATACTGCGCGCACACTAATTGTTATTTGCGCACCTCCATACTTTAATGATGTTGTGACTACGTTTACCTCAGATTCCCGTCATCTTATCCTTAATTACTTGCCGCCCCTCTGCATTCGCCTGACAATTAAAGAACGATGCAGGGGACCCGAGCGACATTAATCAGACAAAATACACCCACGTCCGGTTTTGGCCGTGCAACTCGCCCGAGAAAATAATACTCGAAGTTTACAGAATTTTCAACCAGATTTATATATATTTTACTTTATTGGATGACACACGAATGAAACGTTGCCATCAACAATTTTATGATTTCTTTGACGGTTTAAGACAAAAATTGGTAAATATTAAGTCGACGCATGATATCGTTAAAAAACATTATCAAAAGTTTGCCAGCCGTTAGTCATTACAAACCGAAAATAATCCTGAAATTATGAATATTATATATCGTTACTACATACCACATTGTGGCCTTGAATAATCCAAACATATGATCCTAAATTTACAATCTAATCCGGAACAAATAAATTACTTCGTCTGGTTGTGATCTGAAAATAGCTCTAACAATGTAAAATCCCATAAACAATTGCACTATGACCTAGATTCAACATATCAAAACAGGGGCTGGAGGTATAGGAAACACAGCATATACTGCTTAACAATACCGATTATAAAGCTTGAGTACAACTAAACTGGGTAAAACTGTAATAATAACTCGAACGCAGTAATTTTATATCGCAAGGAAATAACAATTTAAAAGAATATCAAATTAAAATGTTCACACAATCAACATGTTAGTGTCGTTCGCCCTGCTGCGGTTGAATCCATTTCCCCTTTATTATTATTATTATTATTTTCGGCAGATGGTGCAATGAATTCGCGCACTATGTCAAATCTAGTGTATGCGTCTTTTCTCTTAAAGAAATAATTCATATGATTGTACGGTATCATGAATGCAACTCTCGACGATCTTCGTGACGTATACATGGCTGGTATACATGAACTTTTAATCCGGGTGTCTTCCACTTGAATCCTCGACACAGATTACCCTGTTCTGTATTACTCAAAGGCGGTCAGTATCTTTTGCCCTACTTTGGGCCGATGTGGACAATTAAAGGTTACACCAGGGTAGGGTTAAATATGCAGATCCAATTAAACAACATGCGCGTAGTACAAATATTAAAAATTTGGTTTAGTGGCCAGCTCAAGGATTCTTTTACTTGTTCACCGGTATAAGTGTGGTGGGATGCTGCCTTTTGATATTCTGAGGAGCTGAGCTGGGCGGTTTCTTATTAATCCGTCTGTTATCGACGATAATGGAGTGTGTGCTTTTATTATCGGGGGGGGGGGGGGGGGGGTCAGAGAAGGCCCATCTTATAAAAATTTTATTAAGTTTATTTAGCTTAATACTTTAAAAGC
>JAXGGS010351725.1:0-13166 GCA_035585475.1 Armandia brevis
ATCAGCACGTGCAGCTTGAAGAGCACGGATGACATCATCAGCATCTGCGGCGGGAAAACGCTGTCGGAGAAAGATGCGAACCCGAGGCCGAAACGAGCTCCTTTTAGTGAGTAAAATAAATTGATGCTATAAAAAAATAGATCAGACCCATCTATCGCTTCTTTGTTCGTAAACTTATTGTAATCATTATCGCTATTTTTTCTATAAAGTGGGTCTATGGCAGCTAATCGGAATACTCTGTGAATCGATATAACGCAGAGGTTAAGGCGTGTTCACAGCTTCCAGCGTTTTGACGAACATCTACATTATTCATCACACAACTGTTTTTTATATTATATCGCACCGTTTCTCATTATAAAACTTTATTATTACCACCGAGTGACTTAAGTTAGCTCACAGCGGTTATAGGTGTTTATTAATAATTACACGAGCACATTACCAAAGTCGGAAATAAATACCACACAAATGCAGACCGATATGAACAATTATTCATTGATGTAAAAAACAATGACCGACATAAAACTGCGAACAGTGAATGCTCTGAATGCTGACCCAGTTCACCACAGCCCCGTGTGATCTATATTTATATCCGCATTGTGTCATCCCGCTCCATATCTCATGCATTCGTTTCCGTCTCTTCTGTCTGCAGGGCGATCGTCCAGCTGCAGCCATTTCCGCGTCGTCCTCCAGAGAGACACCAAAGACAGCAGCTGTCGCAGTAAGTATAAAACAAACAGGAAAAACATGCGTTAATTCTTCTTGTTAATGCTATGTACATGCACATCCTGCGTCACTTGATCTATCCACCTGAGACGATATATGTCGAATCTAACAGTTCATGTACAGTTCAGAAATCGAGAAGCTGTGAAACGATGCAAAACAATTAAGCTTAAACAGAACAATCAGTCTGACATTAAAGTTGAATTTTATTAATGCCCACACGAGACATTTTTCATTTTCTGATAATTAGTGATATAGATTGTGATATTAGCCAAGGTGCAAATATAAGACGTCAGCAAGTTATTTTGCAGCTGAGATACTGATAAACTGACGGTGTCTATACAATATATATCTCATCTCACAGGTGTATGTATATATTTACATTTTATATTTCCGCTGTATCTATAATATGTATTTTGTCTCACCAGTATATGATTCAGAACTCTTTCAGATTAGTATAGAACTTTTACCATGTGTGTGGTACACACACTACATGTATAATATATATATATATATATAGTGTTACACACACTACATGTATAATATATATATATATATATAGTGTTACACACACTACATGTATAATATATATATAGTGTTACACACACTACATGTATAATATATATATAATGTTACAGATACTACATGTATAATATACATATAATGTTACAGATACTACATGTATAATATATATATAATGTTACAGATACTACATGTATACTATGTATATTCCAGCAGGCGGTCTTGGTATGCGGGTGGTTGGCGGTAAGGTGGGACCAGACGGCGGTCTCTCGGCGTTCATCACCTACGTACAGAGCGGAGGACCGGCCGATCTCTCCGGCATCTCCGAAGGTAAAATAAAGTTCAACAATAGATACTATATAAATCCCCAATTTATACCCTGTCTGATCGGGGACAAATTCAGTCAATCATTTTGATTGGTTTGATGTTATTTGACCATGCGAATTGTTTCACTGACAAGATTTTGTCGAGAATGTCCCTCAATGTGATCACAGCTACTTTTACTTTCTATATAACTAAGTTAATCATCAGGCACCGATGATTGTAATGCGCTATTTACTTTATTTTCACATCCAACAGGATTTCGACAAGTAGCTGCGGTAGCTAACAAATTCAATTTAATTTGTTGTGACGTAGTTGACATCGTCTGTCATAAATTACCCGTGATCCCGACTTATCTGTGTGCAGCGACATAGCTGACGTGCTGATTGACAGAAAGTCAGTTCGTCTTTGAGCAGCAAATATATGTAGTGGTTTCTTTGCTGGAGATTTATAGAAAGTCAGATTGTCTTTGAGCAGCGAATATATATAGTGGCTTCCTTTTCCTGATGGTTCACCATTTATCTGGGCACCCATCGACCAACCGCTGCGGTAACGAGATGTTAAATTGTTCGGAAGGGCAGTGCCTCCGAGTCGATACATTTCGCCGTCTCCAATTATTCAAACTACTGCAGCGATTTCAGATCTCCAGCGCAAAATTGATGCCGTGATTCCCTTGTCAGCCATTTGCTTAAATATGATACATGTGCGTTTTACTTTACCCGGCTTGGAAAGGCCAGCACAAAATATCTGTACAAATCTGGGTTCGAAAAATCACTTTTTACAGACTTAAGTTGAGTGGGAATACGAGTAAATATGTCATTTTTTTCGGCGGCAGGTGATCAGATATTAGAGTGGGATGGCAGCAGCCTTAAAGATGCCACATTCGAAGAAGCGCAGCAGATGCTGAATAAATCTGGGGACACGGTGCAGCTGGTGGTCGTCAGAACAAGGTGAGTACGCGTGTGAGCCCGGATAATAGTAGACAGGGGATATTCCTATAGCAGGTGAAACAAGACCAGGTCAGAAAAAACAGGGGAATATTCTACTATCAGGTAACACTAGATCAGGTCAGAAAAAACAGGGGATATTCTTATATCAGGTAAAACAAGATCAGGTCAGAAAAAACAGGGGCTATTCTAATATCAGGTAAAACAATTTCAAATCAGAAATATCAGAGGACAAAATAAATCAGGTTTCATAACGTCTGGGCCGTTAACGATGTTATATAATCCCGGGACGACTTAGTTCTGTTTGTGGAATAGAGGGTGACCTTAGTTATATATAGTCGAGACGACTTCGTACAGTTTGTGATAGGTTGATGTTGACATTAGTTATATTTATTATATAACTCGGGACGACTTAGTACAGTTCGTGTCTGAGTTGATGCAAATCTAATTTTTTTCATTGGAAAAGTAAGACAGATTTGACTCAGGTGTAAGTCATTTTATGTCGCATATCTGACACATTTGATAATGATTTGACGCATATTGATTAACTAAACAATGGATGTATAACCGATTATGTTAGGTTTTTGACATATTAGACCGGAGGTGTTTATATTTAACTGATGGTTTAGAGGCGGGTTTGAGAGCGGTACTGGGGTGATGATTATGTGTAACTGATATTGTAACTGATATTTTAGACGCGGATTTGAGAGCGGTACGGATGAGAGCCACAAGAAAACGCCACAGTGGCACCGAGCTCCGGAAATCATCACCTCGCCAGCAGCGGCCGAGAAGAAATCATCATCACTCGATCTACCGGAGGAGGATCTCAAATCGCCCGACCAAGAGAGTAAAGGTAAAACCCCTACAAACTTACTTACGTTATCCTGGCCTGTACGGTGAGAAGAGCGCATGTGTCTATTGGGGAACGTATTATCCCAAACCCTACATCAATCCACCTCTCTACATTGCATTATATTCACCAATGTCATTCCGTTTGTCAATTATATAAAATTAAGAAAATAATCTATAATTTTTGCTCAAGTCCCCCGAGCGAGAGGGACTCACCACTCGCATCCCACGTTTAAACCATCTCGTTCAATGTTTTGCTATGGGTCATCCAATACTCAACATCTAAAATAGTTCAACTCTCAGTTGATTTCACTCCTGTTGATTTGTTCATTGATTCTTCTTGCGTTTCATGTTGCCTGGCCTATCTGCGATTTATCCCCTTCCGATATGAAACAAGTGTCCTGGTAAAGTGCCACCGTGACACAAATATCTATAAACACCTCTAAATTTGCCAGCCCCAGAACTTAACCCCCCCCCCCCCCCTAAATTAGGCCTCGCAAATATAGGACTACCCCAAGAATAAGCCACACTCCCGATTTGGCAATGCCTTTATCGTAGATTTTGTGTTTTGAGGTATATTTTCCCAAACCGTCTGGCAATACTATTTAACCTCATTAAATGAAGCCACATACCTTCCTTTAAGCTCAATCGAGAAGAGTCGATCAATCGGAAAATGAATTTTAGTACGGTAGATTTAACAGTTACTCCGATAATATATGTGCCCGTCTTTCTGTCAGCTTAAGCTGTATCCACACACGCTCATGCGTTACCATGAGTTACGCACACCCCATCCTCCTCCTCCGTCTCTAGTGTTTTCCGAGTTACTGTATTACCATAGTTACCGATTTTCCGGTGTTTTTCAGGATTACTGCGACCCTCCCGCCCTCTGATACACCGGCGCTTCTCGGATGAGGACGCTTACAAGCTGCAGAGCCGGATGGAGTTGATGAACAGGGTAGGATGCTCAGCTACTGTTAATCTCCTCCTAATCTCATATATCCTCACAACACACACACTTACACTCAAATCCTCCCTTAACACACACACACACACGAAATTACACTCAAATATTCTCACAACCAATACAAATTTACATGCAGTTGTCTGTTTAAATATCATATTATAATTAAAATAACATACTAAACCCAATATCTTGTCAGTATAAACCGTTCTGTCATTTTATGATACGTATAAGTGTTATGACTGTCATAATCATAACTGATGTAATTTGATTTATATATCTATAACAGGTTGGATCCCTTGATGAGCCGGAGCCAAACAGTGACGGGAGACCTATTACCGGGCGTATTCAGCTGAAGCTTCACTACGATCCCCGCAGCTTCGTGCTGACTATCACAGCAATCGGTGCCACCAATCTCTCCAGCCGGCCCGACCCTAACTCACCAAGGTAAACACTACATGTGATCTCTGCAGTAGGCCCGACCCTAACTCACCAAGGTAAACACTACATGTAATCTCTGCAGTAGGCCCGACCCTAACTCACCAAGGTAAACACTAGTAACATGTAATCTCTGCAGTAGGCCCGACCCTAACTCACCAAGGTAAACACTAGTAACATGTAATCTCTCCAGCCGGCCCGACCCTAACTCACCAAGGTAAAACAACTAAACACCTAATTCACTAGTTATGACTATCATCTTTCATCAAAATGCTTTATTACCATATTGCTGATGAACAGGTATATTGTACATGTGAAGGGTAAAGATTCATATTATATATAGGACCTTCTTGAACAGTGTTAAATTGCACTTATATCGATGGCTAATTGTATTGCCATGGGTGGAATTTACTAGATGTGCGTCAGCAATTAACTCCATGTATGGGTTGTTGACAATTAGAACGATTACAATTGTCTTAACAATTGTTCCTGGTAAATTTACATTATTTGCATGATTACCCCCTACTTTGTTCAAAGACATTTACGTAATTTTTAGAATCTTTTATTTAGTCGATCCAGTAAATATTTTCAGAAGTAATGCATTAGCGTCAAATTTTATTCCGTGTATAATTTATTATTCAAAGGATGGAAATGACGTTTCAAATATAGCCGATCATTTTATATTTCATATAGATATATGTGGTAGATTATGTTTTAAGCATAGCCGATGGTGATTTGAATCAGCTCGTTGTGAATCTCCTCTTTTATTCACGGGGCTGGGTGTGGGTGAGGGTAATTCTCCATAATCATAACCTTAGATCAAAATACATGTATGTTCATTTGTACATTGGATAACATATAGACGATATTTGTTTCCCTCTGCTACAGCCCTGTAGGTATTTATAACATATTGATTTCTAACCACAGTCCTGTATATAGATAGTTGAACATTTATTTACAGGCGGGAATCGGGGGCCTCGCTGAGTGGTGGTAGTGGTGGTAGTGTCGGCGGAATGATGAGGCGGGGCTCGTTTAACGCCACCCAGGTGTCACTCGCCGAAATACCTCAGCCATTCTGCAAGTTCAAGCTCCTGCCCAGAGACAGGTCAGTCACAATGCTCAATACTCATTACCGTATACAGGTGATGCTCGATATAAATATAGGTTAATCCATATTATATTATATTATACATTTAATATCTATCAAGATTCCGATTTCGTTAGTTACCCTGCAACTTAATGTTTTGTTTGAGATAAAAGTGAAATAAAAATAATCAAATATGAAATCTGCTATACGACGCCGAATTCGATATATCGCAGGTCTGCCTGTTCCTCGAATTTGCTTTTCAATCGATCTCTATAACGCAGGTCAAAGGTCGCCCATAGAAATACATAGTAACTCTAAATGGCACATTTGGCATGCTCGTTATATATCGTACATCTACAGTATAATTCCGACAAAAAGCAAGTTTTAAATAAATACTAGCATATATATGTCCATTTCTTATTCAAGCTGTTACTCACTTTAGATACATCGCCATGCACAATTGTCTTCATACACTTAAATTGCATAAATTCAAATTCTTATTTTCTCACGTTAACAGCCGGACTATTTATCCATTATCGTTATACATCGCTGGTTATAATGTTCTTGGTGTATGCCGTTTCCTGCCAGCTGCTAATATAATAATTACTGTGCTGCTTATAATTTACAGAAGTATGCAGACATTTACTTTACCCCCTATGTATGATATATGTATTAATATGCAGGTTAATTTGTGTGTATTTGACAGGAGCATGAAGACATTTAGAACCGAGGTACCACCTCCCACTTGTAACCCACAGTGGGACCACACCTGTACGCTACCGGACATCAAAGCAGATCAGGTGCGATACAGTTAATTAATATACCTGCATACCATAATTAATGTGTCTCGCCTACCTGAGAATTATTTTGCTACCATCATATCATAATCATATCCGCCGTGAGAGAAAATACGGAGATTGAATAATAATCTGCACAGAATCGTCCCTTTCACATCATGTATATAACGTGCCACATAGAATAGATAAATGTTTTACACATCGCTGTTCAAAACATATAACGCGGTATTCCTTATAACGCGGTATTCCTTATGACGCGGTATTCCTTATAACGCGATATTCCTTATAACGCGATATTCCTTATAACGCGGTATTCCTTATAACGCGGTATTCCTTATAATGCGGTTCCTATTGACCCTCAATTTTATTCTAATGTTTTCTACATCGATGATGAAACGTCGCCTAGGTGTTTGTGGTTACACGATATAACGCGGTTTATAATACTTGTCCCCTTTACCCGCGTTATATCACGATAATATGCAGTACCAAAAAATTGGGAGTCTATGAATAAGCTCAATCCAGATTTAATAAAGATTGTCTCAAATTAATTTGCTCCGAGGCTCCTGCTGCCAATTTGTAATAACTCGTCTGTCCTAGATTACTACCACGCGATCAGTTAAATATATAGGCGCTGTAGCCCGAGTGTTTGATTTGATTCTCGGTGTTTTCAGCTGGCGCGGCTTTCCCTGCTGGTGACAGTGTGGGATTACTACCCGCAGAAGCTTGACGCTTTCATAGGAGAGGTTTTACTGGATCTGCTCTCAGCCAATCTGCAGGAGGAGTCTGTCTGGTGAGTACCTCAGTGTTTTTGCTAAGAGGGGGAGGGGGTTGGGAAGGCGAATGCGAGCGGATGGATGAGAAGAAATTAGAATTATCGGATGTTTGTGGGATTTTTGAGTAAAAATGAGTTGCACACAGATTACATTTGTCTTATTCAGTTAAATCGTGTTGCTACATCGACATGGAATGTATTCATCATGTAAATTCAAGTTGGAATAAAGCCTGAATATGCGGTATAAATATATAATTATGGCATTAATATAATAAAATGTCAACATGGAGCACATGTTTATACAGTCTTGTTTTATTTGCACAGGTATCCATTAGAGGACCACGATGAGAACATGGGGCCCATATTTATACTTTCTGTTTTGTTTGCACAGGTATCCATTAGAGGACCACGATGAGAACATGGGGCCCATATTTATACTTTCTGTTTTGTTTGCACAGGTACCCATTAGAGGACCACGATGAGAACATGGGGCCCGCCCCTCAGCCCTCCCCCAAGTCCCACGTGCGCCAAGTGAATCAGGGACAGGATGGGGAGGAGGAGGGAGAGGACGGCCGACAACCATGGCACTCCCTTCCCGCCCTGCCCGAAACTCCCGCGCACGACAAAATCAAGGAGATGCTCAACAAAAACAAAAGCGGTCAGTTTTTACTTAGAATAAGAGTGGGCAACACCGCTGGCACTCGGGTCATAAGATATTTGGTTCACACCCAGGCCGACCCAGTCTTGTATATATATATCTGCACAGACATGTATGTACATTAAAGTCATACAAAGTATTTCACAAGCGAACTACAAATAAAGTGTTTCAAATAAAGTGAAATGCCGTACACTGAGGGGGGGGGGGGCTTCAGTTACGTAAAATAACCCACCTGCAATTATCAAAACGAGTAAGGTACAGAACCGTTGCCATGGAGTGAAAGCCCAGATCATACCATAGGTCATATCAAATCTGATACGACAATACCCATGAGTTCTGAAACTAATTAACTAACTGAAGCATCAGTAATGATAGTAATGATGTTCGCTTGGACGGTGGTAGCAATTATTATGCACATATCTCAAGAAGTAATGACAAATAAAAAGTACGGCATTAAGAAAAGTATAAAGTAACAATGGTACCTGTCGTTGAATATTGGCATAAAACAAAGAATTCTTACGAATGCTTATTTATTGCTCAATTTGAAACAATTCTTGTACATGTATGCCCATATTCTGGCCAATAGTATCTTTACGTACTCGCTTGAGCAATGGAAGATGGGACAGGGTTTGAGTTGAGAAAACTACAGCGAGTTCGATTTTTGTTACAGGTTCCTCCCGCATGAACCAGCGAGGGTCCGCCCCAGCTCTGGCTAATTATAAAATCAACACACAAGATACCGTCCAAAAAGGTGGGTTTTATCATTATTATTATCATTATTATTATTAATATTATCATCATTGCTAGCTGTCGTTACCCACGCTGTGGGTATTGCTAGTAACAATTGGAAATAGTTTTAGGTTTAATTGTTTTTATGATGACACAGCCATTCCCTGAGAGCTCTCTCCCTTCTCCACAACACAAACGAACATATGTGACCCAGTTGTTCCGCATGTGTGACCCAGTTCCGTGACCCAGTTCTGAATGTTTGACAAATTTCCCCTTATGACACCTTTTACTACATTTTAATTGTGCTGACTGTGTACAATTCGCCAAATAAACATATTCCGCCAACTCAGAATCCGTCAATTCCCCCCAGAACTCCTAAATTGGGCCCCTAACTTTTCGCTTAGCGAAATTATCTATGGATTATTGGTGATTATTGCTACACGCAACTTGTAGTAATATGTACAGTGCCCCCCTGAGTCAATTATTTTTTATGCAGTAAGAGCCTAATGTATGACACACGAATGCTGCTGTCTATATAAGTATCTACCTTTCTGTACATTCGATCGTGTTATATAGGGTTTGTCTACTGTGGTCATGTATAAGATATACATGATTTATTAATTATTTTCTACTAACCTTCAGATGGAGCAGACACGGCTGCGGCTCCCATTGGCGACGAGGCAACAGGAAAAAAAGGTATAAAAAACCCAGAGCCAAATTTCAAAGATCGTTCACTTCTGACGACGTTTAATGAAAGCGTCCGTCAGTAAGAATAACATGTTTGTGTCAGAGAAATAGAATGAAAACTCTCGTGAAATTAAATGAAAATCAGCTATTTTGCTACAAAATCAACACCATCGGAATTAAATTCAAGGCCATATAACGAGATCTGTATGAATTGAACCGTTCCAAATTCAATTTAAAACATCAAATCAAATAAAATGTATAGAAGGGGGCCGATCATGATTAATAGGAAACTCTGAATTAATCTCAATGATTTCTACGAATTTATGAGCGAATTTTCTCTTGTAGCAAAGGGCAGGATATCGTACTTGAAGAGGCGTATGTCTGAGGTGGCCCTCAAAGTGGGAGCCCTGCTGGCCGACAAGAGGGATATAGCAGGTAAAGGTTTTCTACAATACATTCTCTTATACCCTGCGATATTGTCATACCTAATCAATAAATATTTGGGTCACTGAAAATTCATTCCGAATGTTGCTTAATAGGCATCAAACAAACCTTACTGGCAACGGAACTCATGACGCTCAATTTATGCAGGAAGATCGAGCACACGAAGTCATTTGTTATCTGATTTATGTGTATCACATGCCACTTTAATCACCTTTATTCCAATAAGCATACAGCGCTAATTCTAAAAGCCTTTAATAGTGCGGCACAACAACGTGCAAAATTATAAAATATCATAACATACAACATGGCATTGCTGGTAAAACCCGGAGATCAAACAGTCCGAAGGATTAGGATGATATGATTTCTGATAAATTAATCTAGTATAATTGCAACAACATCGGGTCAGAAACATACCTGCGTCCCCAGTTTACTCGCCACCGTTTCGATGTCAATCTGTTTTAATAATAGCCACAATCGCGCAGATACGAATTGAATGATGACGATACTTGCAGGTGCGAGAGCGGTCAGGCAATCCAGTGAGAGACGATACAGTGTCGCCGGGGTGACCAACTTAAAGATGAACCAGGAACCCAACCAAGGTGACTCGCCGCTTTCTGCTATCATTGTAAACATTCATCAGCTAACTCGGATCTGGATTATCCTGTTTTTAAATTATCGCCTGGTTCAAAGGTCTGAGAACAATAATATTTATATGATGTTATAAATGCGAAAGACACAATGAAATAGCCAGGTCATAGATAGATGTAAACGAATGTCAACAGACAGTTTTAGTTAGCAGCCTTTATACCTACCTACCGTCAAATATCCCACCAGACCACGTTTTCATACTTTAACCTTGCGATATGAATGAGATTTAGTTACCCCTTAGTTATAGTTTGTTTTTTATTTTAATTGTGGTCGTTTTGGCTACGTACAAATGGCCCCTCCAACACGGTTTATATCCAAGTGTTATTTGCTGCTCTCCTACTATAAATACTGAGCTGGCTTTCTGTTTCGCCCCTGGACAGGTCACGTGATGAGTTCTCTAATGGCGGGAGATACCGGACTGAGTGGCGCCAGTTCACAGTCGTCTGCTGCCGGATTCACCAGTTCAACCCCGGGCTCAGAGTTCGATGACGATCAAACGTAACTTTCCCAAATACATTTTCGTCATTCAAAAACAGTCACGTATTCATTATGATTAAGGCAATGCCGATTTAACAATTCAATTGTTCATTTCTTACTGAACATTTATATTTGATACTTAGATTTACTTCAGTTTGGGGAGCGCCGCGCCTGCTGAAATTGCATGAATAGTGTAGAGTGCTTCGTTATGAACATATTATCTGGTCGTGTGTCCTTTTAAAAGCTGAGATCATCTTTCCGGATGCTGCTTCCTCCGTTATTGACTGTTTCACAAAAGCCTTTCAAACAGAATCCTATTCAAATATAATACTGTAACAGGTTTTCTGAAACAATTTGTTTTCAATAGATAAAGCTTTACCGGAACTGCAAAAGACGCACGAAGGCTTTCTTCAGAAATTCTGAATCTCTGTAACACCATACTGTATTTCTTTTATTCTAAAAAAGCAGCCGATCGCTGAAAGCGTTCTGGTTATAGCTCAGTCTCAGACGACATCTCGCAGCTGTCATGATTGCTCCCTCCGGTACATTATCCATACCGTGATGCACGAGTGTATATGAGATTAATATGTATATTTTCAGCGGAAGAGGAAGCTCCGGAGAGTCGAGTCTGACGGGAGAGGAAGTGGCCGCCATGCTTGGTCCCGGTCAAATTGCACCCAAAGTACTGACAGGTAGAAATATTTCTATAATAGTCTCACTGTGCTCAGTGAAATTCCCCAATTAAGAGTACCTCACAGCTACTGCATGTAACCTTAGGTACATCAGGTAAGAAGGTTGTGCGGATGCCGCCCAAAGAATAATTAGCATCACAAGATATTCTTTAACATGACGAGATTCTTATCAGAAGCACACTTGCAAATGCACGGTTATTTTGTACTCAAATGTGGCGACAATGCTTCACACGATGTAGGAATAATAATTACACGAACAATGACAGCTAGGAGCGTTAAAATAGAGTGTTTCGTACAAACGTATATTGTACATGGAGGCCTAGCTGGTACAGATAAATGCATGTCCGTGATAATGTATCGATATGATTGGTCAATGAGTCCGCTCATTTATAGACAGACAGATTCCCTGTTACTGCGTTCATAGGACGCGTACGCCACTTCATCAAGATGTACATGTTCTCTTAATGGTCAGCCGATATTCAATTGATAATCCATGGACGTAGTGCAATAGGTCAACTAAATTACAGTCTCTATTCAGTGTCCCGGAGCAATTAGTAGGTATTAGTCGGATATTACTGTTAACTCAGAAATGACTCCTTTATTTGTCATCGACAACCTTAAAATTCATTTCTTCCCAAACAGCTGTGAATGAGCATCTAATGTAACCAATCTTCACAAAATGTCACTATTTAATCAAGTGGGGGCTAGCCGATTAATTATCAGTTGTTGTTGAGTGGGTCGATGTTCAGCATTCCTGAGGTTAACTTAATGCTAATTTGATTATATATTGTTCGATAATGGCGTTCATGTTTTTCCAGGCGACTCCGTTGTTAAGGGAGATGTGAAACTTGCGTTCATGGTAACCAAAGGTCAGCTGGAGTTGGAGGTCTTCTGTGCTAAGGGACTTCCGGTTCCGGAGACGGGCAAACCAGGTGAGCTAACTATTTACTACTTACCGCGAAACTGTAATTCAGAACACCTAGCTTCCCAGTCGGATATGTTGGATAAGTGTCATCGTACACATATATATACTATAATTTAAACAAGGCTTAACAATTACGCTGGTTACTGCTAGATTTAATGGTTGAACAGGTCGGTTTTTATCCACTAAATGATATAGTTTACCAAAATTCCCGTTTCACATGATTTATGGGACCTTTATCAATTACGTGATATGAAATTACGCACTTCTTATCCAGGCTACTTTTCCCAAACACCAAACAAAATCATACACATTTACATATTCAAATTTTCATGAATAATGTGACTCGATGCCCCTAAGGCACTTTTGCGAAATATCGCCTTTAACATGTCCCCCCTCGGCCGCTATTGGACCGAACTTTACCAAATTTGGCTGAGGTGTGTAGATCATAGTGATCTACAACCTTAAAGAGCCAAAATGAAAATAAAATCAATC
>JAXGGS010352169.1:4538-17721 GCA_035585475.1 Armandia brevis
TGTGTGTGTGTGTGTGAGAGAGGAGGGTAGGCTGGGGTTTCACTAGTCAAGTAGTGCAGTTACTATGTGATGTTATGTATGTTCATATAACGTGATATTATTTTGATATTTATTTTAGTTAAATACGTATTATCAGAGCAAATGATGCAGAATCTTCATATTATACTGGATAGTTATTGAATTGGAATTCAGTTATTTGATAGATGAGATGTTTATGTCTGTTTAGATACTCATTCACATTTGTAGAAACTCATTTTTGTAGTAACACCCATGTTTTAATTTTGATGAATCGTTTAAGTTTTATCGTACCTTTGCCTAAGTTCTTGTTTTATGATACAGGGTAGAGAATGATATTAAGTGAGTGGTCACCCCGTAGGAATAAGATATTATGTAGAGATACTACCTTTATATGTCCTGTCGTGTAAGCTCCTGAACTTAATGTCTAAGTGTTCTATTGCTATGTAGTGCTGCAGCAGTAAATACAGGCATTGGTGCAGCTACTCCATACAACATGTTAGAGGAAAGGTATTAGTTCAATAAGTTGCAAAACTTTGTGGTGGTTCATCGATGAATTTGAAGTTTTGTTTTGTTTCCATCCGAGTTTTAAGTTTTATTAAATCATTGAAGGCATTGAATAAGTAGTACGATTCGCCAGTGGTAACACTGAATCAAATCCTCTGACACCCTGAAAATATATACCTCTGATGATACCGGAGTGGGTTTTTATTTGCATGTTTTTTAATCTTCTCAAGGTCACACAGTTTTCAAATTTGACTCCCTCCCCCTGAATGTTGAGTAGCCCATAACATCGCCGAAAGTGCGAGCGTTTATTAGCATAGCGGCTAAAATACGTATGAATTTAAAATACTCACCAGCGCTCAAACCACATCTGAGAGTTGTTTTTAGGTACCGAGTTATTCTCCGTTTTGCAGATGGTTAATTTTAAAAGACAGTTTCGTCGCCTACGTGAACCCGCAGTCAGGCACGGTTAATGACGTACTCCTCATGGACCACGAGTTCAGCGTGAAGCACGGCCTCTTCTACACGGGAATACACCACGGTCTAGTCGTTTCTAATCTCTCGAGGTAATATACACGGACCAACTCCCGCTTACTGGTATTAAAACAGTTTCCCTGCTACAGTGGTATACTGTGAGCAGAATCAATTTGCATTTAAATGAGGAATTGTGTCTGTATATTTTAGGCGCCTGACGCTTAAGTGCTGGACACAGAGGAAAGCACGTGAGTGGGATGAAGAAATTCAGAAAGCAATGGACAGCGAGGGGCAACAATTTATGGACGCCGACTCCATACGATATAAGGCGTTCGCCCCAGAGAGACCAGACGCTTATGTGAATTGGTAAGGACAGCTATTTCATTGGTCCAGGATTGATTACGATATAAAGCGGAATTCTTGTTCTAAGCTGAATTCCTGGTCTCCTCGACCTACTAGATATATGGTTCTTTTAATTTAGAGATAATATTATACATGCGTACTTGTACATTGCATCTTCACGTGTATATATGTATGCATATCTCATTTAGGTTTGTTGATGGGGCCAGCTACATGGATGCCGTTGCCGATGCTCTAGAGGGAGCGAAAGAAGAAATCTTTATCACAGACTGGTGGTATGCAGCCCTGAGACCTTACCGACCTATTTATACTTACCCTACATTTTACCCCCGTATTACTGAAATATGCAACGATACGCCTTTACATGATCGTGTATTTTTAGGTTGACCCCAGAAATATACCTCAAGAGGCCCATTACTGAGGGGGAGAGATGGCGGCTTGACTTTATTCTCAAGAGAAAAGCTGTAAGACATCAAGAGCTTCTAGTGTAATGCAATAAAACTATTAAATTAATCCCCCGCGCACTCTATAGTCACGTTTCGTCACCTTTAGGCCGATGGAGTGAAAATATTTGTCCTGCTGTACAAAGAAATGGAGATGGCCCTTGGCATAAACAGTTTTTATACCAAAGAGCAGCTTCAGAAGCTTCATCCCACCAATGTGAAAGTAAGTTATAACAGTGCATACATGCAGTTAACCCTCTACATGTTAAAAAATGCAATCCAATACAATGCGAGGTTCTGTAACGAGGCCCGCCGTCGTTACCCACGATTTCGTTGTTTTACGTTTTATCTATAACTCGGGTCAAAGGCCACCCATATGAATACATCACAACTGTATTCAGCACGGTTTTCGGTTCCTGACCCCCGCTTCCCGTGTTACGGTGAAGGTCAACTTTAGGACTTTCCCCCAACATTCCTTCGTCGTCTTATTGTTGATTTTGAATTCTCATACCCAGGTTTTACGTCACCCGGACGGCATTAACCTCTGGTCGCATCATGAGAAAAGTGTCATCATAGATCAGCGTATAGCTTTTCTCGGAGGCATAGATCTGTGCTATGGTCGATGGGACACAAGAGCCCACAGGTGTGTAAGAACTGCCCAGTTTAATCTAGAAGAGCGTAAATGTATGTATAAAATTTATAATTATTGGAAATCATATTGATTATATTACAATACTTTCTTATTAAATGTGACAGATTGACTGACCTTGGGGATTTGGCCATAGTCGAGAACAAGAAAGAATCTAGCGGTGATATAAAAAACTTTATCGGATCCGTTGACCTTGACTACGCGGTGGGTGTTGATGGTATGCGAGAACCGGTCGCAAAGTCTAGGAGGGCACGATTTTCCACGATTCAGGTAGGATGAGTTAATGGTTATGTGCATCCTACTCGTTTATCCGTGCTGATTTGCTTAGCAATCTGAATGTGTTTATTGAAATTGATGTTAATATGTGTTCAAGTGATTAAAACATTTCGTTTCTTATTTATTTAGTATTCGGTTAACTTGTTTCATTTGCACAACTATGACGTATGCCATTTGTGTAATTATTTACTAATATTCTACCTCTTGTATGTAATCGTTAGTCTATGAAATTCAATACTAAATGGATTATGTTTACATGTACATGTATTTGGTTGTTACATGCATGTTGTTCAGATTTTATAATTTATTTCGCACCACAATCAAATCCACAGAGTTATGAGTGCATCTCGATTATTGGGGTAAGCATATGTGGTTGAAATGCAGCATTGAACCGGGTCAAAATGTACCTCTTATTTTTCGCCTAATAACATGTCTGATATTAAAATGCATAATTTGCCGCTCTAATCTCAATTCTTAACGTTGTGTGTACTCAGTTAGCATAGTGAATAACAATAAATTAATTATTAATTAATTACTTGTGTACGATCGATATCAACTCCGGTGATCTTTTTAGAGATAGTCGTAGCATATTTTAATTAATGAATGAATAAGAATGGTATGAGGTATAAATATACGTACATGTAGATCTAATATGTATCGCATGAGTATTATATATCCCTTTAATGTGATGTGTACAATTTACTTTAGATAAATACATCGCTAACCGTGTTAACCTAACTTTTTATGCATGCTTTTCTTGTGTTCCCTTCCAAATCAATGTCAAAGCATTTGTCAATGTTTACTAGTACATGTATTACGCAGTAGACATAGTTAAATGTGTAGCCTGGTGCAATTTGAATTGTTCACTGCAACTTCCCTGTATGAGGAATCTTGTTTTCACCTCAGATTAGACAAATGTACAGATCTACATTTTAGCTTGTGCAACATTTAAAATCACGTTTGCCAAAGTGCAGTTTCTTTACAATTACGTGTCGCACTTTTCAAATTTTGGGAATACATCCCATCATAAGTATATGTGTACGATTACCGGTATGAGGCGACAGCTTATATTTGTATGTCTGGCGGTCTAAACACTAAACAGGATTAAATGTGTCACTCATAAATGTCAATATACGTTGATTTACTTTAGTTCATAAGCTATGTATACATAGTTAGTGGCCAAAATATCCACTGCACTTCTAAAATAATTATCATCTTTTACAGGAGCGAACAGAAGAGGAAACTATAGTCGAAGAAGACGATGAGACTGACGCTCAAGTTTTTGTTTATCCCGACGTGCATCGTACAAATTCTCTAGAGCACAGAGACGCTGACAAGATAACGATAAACAGGTAAACTATCCGAGCAATTAACACAGTGTGTCGTCACTACTGACGCAGAGTAATATATGATTGCTAATACATTATTATGAATGACCACTGCTACGGATATTGTATCACTACTACTATGGTGTATTATATGACTACATGTACTACTACAGTATAGTAATATACTACTTTTACAGCGTAGCGTATTACCATTGAATTTGAGCTCAATATTTGAATGTGGATTTCCAGTGCGTGCACCACGAGCTCCTCAGACCTACCAGGGCTGGGTATACATCGGTTAGGATCTGGCAAAGAGCCTCAGACCGAAGAGAGCTGTTTAGATTCTGACGAGGAGAGCAGGAACAGTAGTATGATAAGCATCCCCAGAGCCAGCAGTACTATTCACAGAACACACGCGCCGGCCGACAACGACGGGAGTTACATAAACCATGCCAACAGCGATACCGAGTCCCTTCATCAGTCCCAGGAATTCAGTCCACAGCATACTACTCATCATCCCCTGGCGTCCGACAGAACGGACCTGAAGAAATGGGCCACTCTCCAATCAGCGCGTCGTACCCTGTCTAGATCTGAGTCTATCGACGAAGGTGACGAGGCGGTTCCCAATGCCAAC
This sequence comes from Armandia brevis, assembly GCA_035585475.1. NCBI lineage: Eukaryota > Metazoa > Annelida > Polychaeta > Opheliidae > Armandia > Armandia brevis. The sequence goes on from JAXGGS010352169.1 coordinate 9,222, forward strand.
AATAACGCAAACTCTGACGATAAACCGAAGCAGAGAGGAGACCGAAATACTGCTGATGCATCGAGTGGCAATACTACTGACTCAACTACTAATGGAGAAACTTCTCAAACGAATAGACTTAGTACTAGAGGAAATAATGAAACTACTGAAAGCTCAGTTGTTACGAACCAAGGTGAGGAACGAAACGGAAATGCTCAACAGACGACAGCTTTTAATGGAGATGAGAGCGCTGACTGTGATAACGACAAACCTACTGCTTCCAATAGTGCAATGAACGATAGCAGCAATATCCAATCTTCCACGGGCCACGATGAACAAGACGGGCCGAAAAATGCTCAAGGTAGCAAGCCACGACGAACTATTGCTGACATTATGTTAGGACGTAGCGGTAGTAGTGAGAGAGGTAGTTTAGAGCGGGGAGACAGTGGAGACAGGATGAGCGCACCTGGGAGTGTCCTTGCCGAGAACTCGCCCACTAAAACTGTCCTCAACATTAACAAGACACGACCCAAGTCGCTGGCAGACGTAGCCAGGTTACTCATTGACCAAAACAAGGAGCCTGACGAGCCTAAACCTTTTAAAGATTACTTAAGAAACATAGCAATGCAGGTAAGCAAATGCTTAATACTTAGATGTATCTGTCACGATTTTATATTAAGTGTTGTTGAGACTATGTAGTCTAATTATTGATGGTGCTAAGTAGTATAACCATTGGCAATTACAGGTGATGGACCAGCAGCGTGATAACAAGTCCTCAGATTCTAATGGAGTTAGTCCAGATCTCAACGACGAACCATCTCAGGTAAAGCTGTCTCATTCACTAGGAGTTGCCATCATCAAACTCATTTTTGTATTAAGCAGCCTCTTGCAGCAAGTAGCTTACGCCGTGAGTAGTGAACCGTTTGATTTCGTTTGAAGGAAGACGACGAAGAGAGCGTTGCGCCGACGCCAGTGCTTAAACCAAAGAAAGGGAAGAAGATCCCCAAGCTTCACCTGAACATGCCGCACATGACCGGCCGGCGAGCGTCCAAGGCCAGCAACATCTCATCGATCAGCGAGGATGATATCCTGAACGCGCCGGGCGGCAAACTAACCGGTCCCCTCGCTGACGTGGTGATGCAAGCGATGGCCGGGCACGCCGTCAAACCTTCCACTCCCAAAAGCAAAAGGAAAGGCGCCATGGTGTGTATTCACAAACTTAAATCCCGATTAATTAAGTCTTTTGTCGGTGTATTTATTTGACGCGAATATTCTTTCCTCATTTGATGTCATTTGTGTAGACTAGGAAATATTCTCAGGACGTTAATCATAATTTGAGTGGCCTCTCTGTAAAAGAGCGTTGGGTAAGTGTCTGGGATCGTAGTGGTTTAGTGGTGTGGCACAACATGATGGTTGCACAGTGTTTTTCAACTGCACAAATAGCTGGCAAACACATTCATGTCGACTGATATGACAAGGCACTGAGAATAAACTCATAGATTCCAGCTATCTGCATAATACCAATAATTAATGAGCGTCTTACTTTTAAAACCCACAGCACCGTACCAATCATGCTAGTTTTTAACAAATTAATTCTGTGATAAATTATCAATTTCTATCTTTAATAATTTCGTCTGTGATTACATCAATATGTGTCTTGAATACTCACCCGATGCTGTATCAAACGCTAAACACTTGCTCGACTGTCAGTAGAAAGCAACGTAATATCGTATAAGTAGTATGGAATATGTACCTGTAGAGTAGTATTGAAATGTACTCACGTCTTCATCAAAGTATCGTGGATCGCTATCGGTTTATGGTCGCTTCTTGTAATTCCCGCACCCATTTCCTCTGCACTTAATTAAGACCAGTTTACGGCTTTATTTCAGTATTTATGCACACACGGACCATATCACTTGTTCAATATTCCGATATCCTGCGTGAAATTATAAGGTTAGAACTATAACTCATATCGGTTTATCTCTGCGCCCACTGACAAATTGCTTCTCGTGTTGCAGAACCGAGCCCGTGAACTTACTGTGGATTTCAAAGAGCGCTTTCGAAAAAACAAAAGCGTCTCGGTGGATATCACAGAAGATTTTCGCCCATTTGACAACGAGTAAGTGCTAACAGCTATCATTACATCTCAGCATCAGTTGGCATTAAAACGTTCCTATTGTTGTCCTCACAATGGAAAGCCATGAATTATCATTATTTTGTGTGTTATGTGAAGTGTGTATCGGAGGAAAGAGGAGGAGCGGATCATCGATCCAGATGCTATCATCGCTGATCTAGGATTAGAGGGAGCGTATAAAACCTGGCTGGGAAAAGATTACGTCAACTTCATATTTAAAGATTTACACGACGTCGATCAACCGTTCACTGGTGAGTCGGGGTGAAATTAAACAATAAAAAATGTCATTGATTCATCTATTTCCAGCACCAGATCTAATCGGCTTCGGGTAATTGAATGATAATGAATTTTGAATACGCATTGTTTTTATATAGATTTGGTTGACCGTCGTGAAACTCCCCGCATGCCTTGGCATGACATCGGCGCAGTAGTGTACGGCAAACCAGCGAGGGACGTCGCCAGACATTTTATACAACGATGGAACTACACCAAGCTGCAAAAACACAAGAAAAACCCGGATTACCCGCTTCTCCTCCCCAAAGCGTACGGACACGTATCCATACCAAGCTGGGTTATCTCGTCCGCCTTCAACGCTAACTGCCAGGTACATTTAAACATATAATCATACCACCACAGTTTATATTACCGTGAACCTATGAGTACAACCCTTGAATTTAGCGCGATGTAGAATTTAACTGTTTCGTGGGTCACTTTTTACGAGGCATTAAGCATGTGCTGACTCGAGGACCCCAATTTCACGCGAGCCCATTTTTTTACGTTTTTATTTAATCGGGGCTCTCTAACGGGTTTCACGTTATTTGAAGACAATCAGTAGTTTCTGCCTTTTACTCGGGACTCAGTTCTATTCGGTCCAGATCGAGATCGTCTATGTGTAAAGCTGACTAATAATCCAGATTATGATTTTATGTTTATAGATATTACGCAGCGCCTGCGAGTGGTCTGTGGGTATATCCGCGCCGGAGACATCCATACACGATGCCTACATCCACCTCATAGAAAACGCTAAGCATTACATCTACATAGAAAACCAGTTCTTTATTAGTATAGCCGGTCATGGCACGGTGAAAAACGGCATCGCTAACGCCCTGTATAAGCGAATAATTAAAGCATTCCAGTAAGTTTACCTAATCACCTTCTCAATGGATGAGAACTGAAATAAAGCAGCAATACAACCTAATTGAAGTATATATTATGTAAATTCTCATGATTTTTACCACAGAAAACAAGAGACGTTTCGAGTCTATGTGATAATGCCTCTACTACCGGCGTTTGAAGGTCAACTAGGTACATCCTCAGGGCTTTCTATCCAGGTTAGTTTGCAACAATTAATTTAGCGGTGTGGTTTTTGATGTCTTTATTGCGTGTTACGTTGAATTAATATGCTCGATCTAAGTCTCCTTTGAATTATGAAATATCATGTCACCCCAGCCTTAATGTCCCAAAAAATATTTTAAAAAAATGCCTCAGTGCATGATCGATTTATTTGTGGATTGTTTAAGGCGGTGATTCACTGGAATTACCTGTCTCTGTCACGTGGGGGTCGTTCGCTTCTCCGGAGGCTGGTCACCGAGGGCAAAATACCAGATCCATTCGAATATGTCACCTTCTATGGGTTACGCCGGCACGAGGAGTGTCTCGGAAATCTGGTACGAAACATTACATATACTTTGGTATTGAGTGTATAGATCTACTTATATGAAGTCTGATATTATGCCATGTGCCACCCGAAGCCCTATATGGCATATTACTGTGTCAAACAAAAATTCGAATCGCCACGTTGTTTCTAGATGTCTGAGTTGGTCTACGTCCACTGTAAGATTATGATCGTGGATGACGAGAAGGCGATCATAGGATCCGCCAATATCAACGACCGCAGCATGGTAGGCTCCCGTGACAGTGAGCTCGCCATCCTCGTGGAGGACACCAAGAAAGTGTCGTCTGCCATGAATGGCAAACCTTACCAAGCGGGAGTATTTTCTCTCAGTTTGCGCAAAACACTCATGAGGTACACATACTCGAAACTCTTATTTGTGTATAATTTCTCATCATATATAGACCTGCACTTAGGGCATCAGATTAAAATTAAAATCTATCGCAGGGAGCATCTCGGGGTGACTGAAGAAAACAATTCGTTTGACGTAACTGATCCCGTGTCCGCCGCGTTTTACAAAACAATGTGGCTCAACCAAGCGTCCATCAATACCTCAGTATACGACAAAGTACGTTCATTTATCTTTCCTTCGAACCGTAAAAGATTGGATTCCAGTTGTACCATTCAATACATCCGAGTACTTATTTTCTTGCAACATAAAATTGTGAATTCAATATTATACATCTTATTAACATTGGCGCTGTTAACATAGGTGTTCAATTGTGTACCAACCGATGCAGTCACCACATTTAAGGAACTGAAAATCCACCAGAGGAAACCTATTATGGCAAAGACGGACCCTGAAAAAGCCAAAGAGTGCTTGGTAAAGGTTAAAGGGCAGCTAGTCCTTATGCCACTGCAGTTTCTAGTGGAGGAGAAGTTAGCACCAGGTGTCACCACCAAGGAGGGTCTGGCTGGACTTGGCTCCATCTGGACATAAACCTCCCCTGTCTTATCATATACTGTTCGAATTGTATATTATATTTTTGCATAATTTCCTTAGGTACTTTACTGGTGCTTTGCCATTTCTAAGGAATTTGGGATTTTCTTTGTGCATATAAAACTAGTCTGGAATATTGTTGTATGTCATTGTGATTAACTATCGGGCCAATTACTTTAAAATAGGATATGTTTTAAGGGTGATTGATTGGAAATTTACATTCTTCTACATAACGATGGATAATTTTGTTTCCAAAGATTAATTAGACGAAAATGTGTCATTAGTCCATTAGTTCGTGATATCACTGAACAAATTGATACTGCATAAGTAGATATTAGTAATACCGATAATTGTATCTCTGATGTTGCCATAAGTGAGATTGAATATAGTTTTATGTACATATAATTTTGTGTGAAAGTGTTTGTAAATCGGCTAATCTATAGTAAGCTACAAGTTATTGTAGAAAGCATGAGCGAAAAATACCCGAATAGGTGTCCCGGTATATATGTGTACATGTACATTGTAAATAGGGGATTGGGGACGTGTACCTCACGTACAATCATTATAATGAAGAACTGGAAACAGTTTTTCGAGGTTTGCCATTTTTTTATTAGTTAACCCAATTTATGTAACTTCAAATGCTAAGAGCGAATTGAGTTAGACATATTATCATGGATAAATGTACAAAAAATGTAAATATATTTGCGCATGTTACCTAAGCAATTCGATTTGAATGAATGATTGAAGTATACATGTATACATGTCCCTGCTTTGGGTGATTTTTTTCTATTATTGATAATGTAATATATCAATGTTTTACGCATTTTTTCTGCGCGTCTCAATTTCTAATGGTACATGTATTTGTATTTATTCTCTTTGTCATGACATTTTACTTGGCTTTGAATCTTTCAAAAATGCTGAATGATATTTCTTACCTAGTTTAATCAAGCTTCTATTGGTTTCACTCGTTGTGTACAGCGTACACAAATATCTAATGTGTGCACCGTCTGATAACACATTGCTAGAGCTTTCGATCGAGTATGCTATAGAATCTGATCTCTCAGGAACAAATCTGTATACAGAAGCCTAATATGTACTTTGATTTATGATAATACGTAAAACGATACGTCATCTCAGTATTAAATTAATATAATTAACACAGTATATTCTATGACGTATGAACAAATATATGAAAACGGTTTAGTAATGTTCATTAAAGGCAGGTAAAAAGGGTAACTTAAGGTAAAGGAAGACTTCATAAATACGCTAAATGCATTTATATTAATTTAAGGTAAATCAGTTTTCAGTGATGGGGTTAGATTTTCTGCTCTATCAAACACCCTCCCAGCGTCTCCAGTGCATGTAGCTTTCTTAAAATATGATTACATTCTAGTCTCTTATCTTATTAAAGTTATAATTAACATTTTGACTTTAATAAAGACATCGTGGTTCCTAGTTGTTAAACAAGCCTTAATCAAATCATGTGACATATTTTGGCTGTTACAGTTAGTAATCTAATAAATGATGTTTAGCTGCATTATACATTTACATGTACAATGTACATGAATAAAACTGTGTTGAACTACATGATGTACACGATCATGCGAGTCAGGTAAACTGTTTACCACCATTCTTCCTCTCTTTGATAACCTTGTATTTTCTATACCCTACTCTTAACATTTTTGCTATTTGTTATACCATGTTAAGGAAATGAAATAAAAGTTATGGGTTTGATGATGTTTATCGAAGACTTTGTTTACTAGTTTGGCGTAACAAAACCAAGTAATTTATAATAAATACATTAATTTCAATTCACAATGTTATAATTATTAGTGTGTCACAATTTAATACCGGTTGCGCATGAGTATCGCTGGCTTATACAATCACTAATGAAGCGCTTAATCGATGGATATTTGATACCGACGGCAAGCTAGTTTCTATTGCATAGAAAGAATAAGCGTAAGAAAGTCACGCTTTAGAGGAATATAATACTACATGTACAAAGACCTTACATGCAGAAATTGGCAGTATATCATATATGGACACTTATTTTTGGATTCCTAGCACGCCTACAGCATGGTAGGCATGAATCTCCAGGGTCAGATTTCAATATACACTTGTGAGATATCCTATAATTGGTAAAATGAGCCCAATTAGTTAGCTTGGACCTATCCCCGAACCTCGAATCGTTTCGTAAAGGAATCGCGTGATCTGTTATGCACTGCATTATATACCCTGACCAGTCATGGAAATTATTTAACAGATTTTATAATAGTTTTGAATAAAAACAGACAAGGCGTGCAGTTGAAGTGAAATTGTCTTTTACGAGAAGAAACATAGGTTGGATTCGGCGTGGACAGTTTTGGGCTGGTAGGAAAGGTTTTATTGCACCTATTTCGACAAAAGCAACGGTTCACGTTAACAGGATTTGGTTGTGATCCTTGCTATATCTTTATATACACAGAAATATTACGATGACTAGCTTATTCCTACCGACTGTGTGTATCGTATGGTGCTTAGCCACTGGAGGGGTAGCAGCCGATGATGATGATGACAAACCACGTTGCCCGGCCCCTCCTCCGTGTAAATGCATCTGGGACACGCGCAACAACACCACGGGAGAGGGAGAACAGAACACGGTAACCTGCGCCGATCTCGACCTACAGCAGAAAGCGCTCAACGATTTCTACCCCTCGGATCTATCGTTCGTCAAGGCGAACTTCTCGCGCAATCACCTGTACGACATCTCCATCCCCGGCTACTTCGAGTCGCTGATCAACCTGACCACCATCGACCTCAGCCACAATATCCTCGTCACGGTGCCTCTGGCGGTGCGCGATCTGCCCAACGTCACTCATCTGTATCTGCAGGACAACCGAATCACGCTGGAGGACCCCGACCTATTCAGCACACTCACAGGACTAGAGTTCCTCGACTTGGGCAAGAACAGAATTCATAACCTCACCAATGGAGCTTTTACCGGACTGAGGAGTTTGAAATACCTCGTTCTGAAGAAGAATGATTTGAAAAATATCGAGCCTGAATCGTTCGCGGATCTGCCCTCACTGAAATACCTCTACTTAAAAGACAACAAGATAACGAATCTGGCACCCGACACGTTTAAGGGACTGACAAGCCTGAAGAAGTTGGATCTGGAGGAGAACGACGTGGCCACTCTGGAGGAAGGCGCTTTCAATGATCTGGAGAATCTCGAATCGATCGACATGACTGACAATGAAATCCGGGGCCTGACGAAAGCGGCGCTGAAGGGTTTGAAGAACATCAAAACCCTCCGCTTTCGATTCTGTTGGATCCGTAAGCTCGAGCACGGCATTTTCGACGACCTGCGCAACATGAGCACGCTGAATCTCGGTCTTAACGAGCTGGACACGATGAGCCAGGGAATCTTCGGTAAAGCCGAAGAATCCATCTCATACATAAGCTACGCCTACAACTACATCCACAAGTTCTCGCGCAACTTTTTCCGCCCGTTCAAGAGCCTGAAGTACCTGATTCTGGACGCCAACCCGCTGGACCAGCTCCCCGACGTCACCAGCGTGGAGTCTTTGACGTACATCTCCATCCGTGAGACACGCATCCACATGATTTACGCGTGCGAGCTGCTCACCATCAGCGCCGGGCTCAACTGGGGCAGCAGCCCCATCCGCTGCGACTGCAGCTCGCTGTGGCTGAAGCTGCATCACGACCGCCAGATGGAGTGGCGGCAGCTGCTCAAACCCGACGCCGTCGTCACGCAGAGCAGCACGTGGCGCTG
>JAXGGS010352169.1:28576-40421 GCA_035585475.1 Armandia brevis
GACAAAGAAATGACGTGTGTCTTTAGCAAACAAAATGCTTAGTTATAATTATGAAGTACCACGTCCGTCTAGTTCTTGAGTACAATGCTCTTAAGGGTTATAAGTAACTAACTCGTGAATGTAGAGGAATCAATATATTAATGGTCCAAGGGGTCGGTGGTTGATAAATGAATCTAAAATAGTACACGAACATGTATATCATACATGTCCAAATACTGATCTGGAAATACTTTTCATAATATGTATGTTTCTTTTTGCAAATGTCCCATCCTTTCTTGGACGGCTAATGCTGACACATCCTACGCATAACTACATAGCCGGGCAATCACTATTTAAGTGTAAAGCCAAAATAATAAATCGCGGTTCAACAACCTTACTTTCTGACTTTCAACACATTGTATATCACGTTCTCCTTCAGCCCATACATTCTTTCCACATGTACATACACCCTGTCGCCTCAGCAGTTGTTGATGCCGTCTACTTCACCACTCATGTTTGCGCAATGCCGAAAAGGATTCATGAGCAGGTTCTGGCTTTCTCTATCAAAAACTTTCACTTCATTTACTGTTTTGTTTTTCAACAATGCAAGCATAGCTCTCTGGGATTAACTCGTTAAAAAAGAAGGCGATGTGTTCGCATGCCTGGAAGAGAAAAACATGACATATATGTATATTATGTACTTACAACAACGTGAAACACTTTATTTTAGAACAATCGCGATGTTAAACATACAAATGCTGCCTTTAAACAAATACATTTTGAGTTGTTGCGTTACCTTCTTAACTTCTTTTGGTCGTAAAATGGACTTGCCATATCGACTGAACACAGACTCCTTGTCGAATGATCTGAAACGTACGATGGAAAATGAATGTCCGTTTGTCAAGAACAAAAATGCGGACTATGTCCTTAAGGGCCGAAATCTCCATCTTAATCGACAGTAACCAACTTACCCTCCCAGCAGCGATTCAAATGCCATTACTGCATTGTCCCTCTGCAGTGCGAGAACAATGCTCGCTCCCGATGTCAACAAGGGCACCTGAAATACACAAGACACATAGCTACAATTATACGACTTATGCGACGGCGTAACAAATGTCCCTCTTGGAGCTGATGGAAAGCACATGCTTAAAGCCAAATAAACTGTTGTCATGCCTACCAAAGCATAACTGCCGGCTTCGCAGAGATGTAAATACTGTTCTGCCTGCTCCTTGCTAAACCAGATCATTCGACAGCCGACCATTTCGAACCTGAGAAAAGGCAATGAATTCGTTACAAAACCTGTCGCGTCAGACGACAATCGAAAATTGGATTCGCCGTGCGAAAGTCGCCCCAGTTAAACTCACCCGTGGCTGATAAGGAAGTCAATTATTTCCACATAAGGTGCTTTCTTAGATTTACCACTGGCAGCTGTAAGTAAGGGGGTGAGCACGATACAATTGCTTTGTGTGAGCGCGGTGACGGGAAGTGTTAACGCTCCTGTCGTCCCTGAACTTTTCGTCTTGGGTGCAGACGACACTTGCACGTCTTTCCCGCTGAATTTGACCTCACGCTCTGCTCGCTGACCAGCCCCAATCAGCGAGTCGCCGGCCGGACAAATGACCTACAATACATCCATGAATAGTTCTCGAAATGCAATACAGATACACGCGAACGTGTGAAATTAGGTCTGTTTGGCTGTTAGTGACACGACAAAGAGAAATCGTTGCGTACCTCATCGGCTTTTGAATCGAGCGTTTCTTTGCAGCAGAGGCCATCGTGGAAGAACACTTTTGTCTCCTTGACGGCGTCCAGATACGATTCGGACCCGTGCAGGCCGTTCGCGATCGGATCCGAGCCGAAAACCGCTCTCCAGTGAAACGAGGACGACTTACGAGCTTCTTTAGGATCGTCGGGTCCCATGAGTCCACTGAGGTGTTTTACCGCGTTCTCTCTCTGCAGGGCGAGCAGCAGTGAGGCTCCACCCGTCAGATACTCGGTATGCATGCACCGGAGGATGTCGTCCTGCGGAGGAGATAAAAAACATATACATTGATTTCAGACTGGGGAGCCACTAGATGGAAACTAACCGTTGCTATATAGCTACGGAACGTACTGGTAGATCGTCCTTGGGAATAACCAGCGGAGCATCCTCAGAAGATAAAACGGCCAGCCTCATCCCAACGACCTCGAAGTTTTCCTGGGTAATTTTCTTCAACAGTTTGCCGAGATTTTTGCGGACGACGTCTGGCTTGGCGACGAGAATTGTAGTCAGCGGTCGCGAGCCGAGCAGCATCGTTTTTAATACTGATTCTTCCAACGCATCTGCCTTCACAGACTTGGCAGATTTACCTTTCTTCTGTGCCCGAGCTTGACTGTTTAGGCGAAAAAAAATAAAAATGATGAATCAAATAAATAATTTACACCCTGAGTTACATGTATGTGCGAGCAGACTCAATACGAATATCTTTTGATACCTAAATCGCACGGGATAAACTGACCTAGTGTCGTGCGAGTTTTCACTCCTGGTGGGAGGCAGGTAACGGCGCAGTGGTCGGACGCTGTAGTCGGGGAACAGTTCCCGGTCCTGGAAGAAGAGGGTCGCCTGCCTGTGAGCCAGCTCCGGCGTGGGAGACATCAGCCGGTCCAGGGGGGTGGTTTTCGCCATGCCCTGCGGGTTGGGCCGGGCGGCGATCAGCGACTCTACCCTAGTGAAGGCGTTCACCCCTCGTAACACAAGTATGACTGCGGGCTCTGTAAGTAGTTCAAAGTAGTACATATGGGGGCGCTTATATCATTAAAACGATACACAATTACCGTAATTCACCGCTAATAAGGTTCACCCGCCATAAGACCCACCCCCACCCTCAAAATCGATGATCAACACTTCACCCTTAATTTCTGGTCCCGCTATAATGCGCACCCCAAACTTTAGCATGAAAATTACGAAACAAAAATGTGCCTTATATGCGGTGAATTACGGGATTGCTTTCCGTTTACATTCCATCTAAATGTATGATATTGGCTGTGGTGACTACTTCGGCTTGCTGCTCACCAGATGTAAGATGCTGGATGGAACGTTTCCAGTCTTTTACCCCGACTTCGTACGGAGTGAGCTCTTTAGCGTGGGCAAGACTGAGTCCGGGTAACCATTTAATACCGAGTAACTCAAATCCCTCTGTTAAGAGCAAGGTGGTACCACTTTTCGAGTACGGAACCATGTTGAGCAATCGACCTGAAAGTAAAAGTAATTACTATGTAACAGGCGGCACCATGTTAGAGAACTAAGCGGACAGTCGCAGTGCAGGAAAATGGAATCTCGACTCACCAAGAAATATACCAAATGTTTTCATCAAAGCGAATCCTGTGAGCGTTAACACGACTATTTGTTCCATCTCTGAATTGGTGTGGAGCTTAGGGGAGATGTATCCAGGTACACTTGAGAGCTCCGGTTCTGGAGCCTGAAGATGACAAATGTGAATGTGTGGTATACATATCTATGATACTTTATTATTACCTAATACGTATAAATACATGCTTACAGTACTTAAATTCAAATATAAAATTCAAATTGTTTATTTGTTTAGCATCCCGGATGTGACAACATTCGTACACAAAAGTATCTGAGCACATTCATAAATATAGTGTTTTATGCATGCTATAAATAAACTACTTATCAACAGACAATGTGTCTATAAACTACTGATATGAACACTACGCACCTTGCTGAAGTCTCCTCCGAGGATATTGGCCAGACCATCCGAGTAAGGAGAGGCGTGGAAGAGTAACCCGGACGTCAGAGGCACTCCTAATTTATCTTGAAGATTTCCTGCACGAGCGAAAAACAATTAAATAGATCATGGAAGCAAAGGACACTCACTACTTATCTACGACACCCGATGTGACCTGTGTGTGAGTAGCGCTTACCTAATATTTCTAGGAAGGAGAGCTGAACCATGAACCCCTCGATTAGACTACACGCGTTGTGAGCAGCGTTTTCCTTCTGTAGAATCAGTAGTGTGACTGGTCCGGATAGCTCTTCTTTTACAATAGGAGCTTGATTGTGATTACTGTCAGTGTAATCATTTATAAAAATGTGGTTCTGGTTTCCTGATAAACCTGGAACATAGCATGATGTCACACATTACACATTACATTGTTTGTAAACTGCTGCCATCAATTGCCTTTCCAAAAAATACATACAAAGTGGATGATCTGATGTGATATTATAAGTTGGCTTTTGGTAATCGAACATGGTACTCAGTTACATTTTATTTTTTACAAATATGATGTTAAGTCTTAAACAGCTGATTGCAAATCTATGTCAAATGAACAGTATTGAGGCGTAATTACCTAAATTGCCTGCTCTTTTAGAAGTGAGCCTGGTTCTTCTCACGCCCCTTAGCTGGAACCCACGTCGCTGACACGTGGATAGAATAATTCCCAGACACTTGGCGGGCACAAGCGGGGACACGGCCAGGATGATGTCGCTCTTCGTTAAGGCGGTGAGCGAGGCTGGCGGTTTGTTCGTAGGTAGATCCCCAGCTTCTAAAGCATCATCGCCAAAAGTGACTTTCTTTGGTTTCTTAGCGTCAATTCCCGCGTGTCGGTGTTTCTTTTGCGAAGTGCCCACGTCGATGACCCCGCTGGGAGGGACGCGTCCGCCGAACCAGCGCGACAGTTCGGAGAGGACCCGGGACGGGTTGCGCGGACAGAACAGGAGGCACTCGTCCCTCGACTCGCCGCCGTATAAAGCACACAAGGAGTTGGGATCGGTCCGCCTGGCGAGCACCGGGTCGGCGGGACCGATCGCGTCCAGCCAGATGGTGCGAGCGAACGTTCCCCGCAGAGCGACCGCCAGGATCGGGCCGATATTGTTCATGAGCTCGATCGGCGAGGGTTTGCGAGCAGTACCGTCCTCGCCGGCGAGTCCCGGCACGGAGGACTGCCCCGAGGCGACGTTCAGTAGTTCAGCTGTGGGATAAACGAGACGCACGCCGCTCAGATCTAGCCCCTCCTGCAGCACGCGGTTCAGAATTCCCATCATGGCGGGCGGATCGTGATACACTCGCTTGTAGATCAGCGACATCGTGTTCTGCGTCTCGTAGTCAACCTCGTCGTCGTTCACTCTCAGCTCACAGAATCCTTCATCGTTATCGACAGTCTCCCAGAAGAACCCGACCGGAATATTCATCACCTGCGAATAGAGTGAAAACGGTGTAGATAAAACACACATCTAAAACCAGGTTGTGCCGTAATAATATATTTCCTGGTCTATGAGTTTCATGGACAATTATCATATCATTGGGTGTTTTGATTCAAGTTACCTTTTGAGCCGCTTGGGGGTCCGGGTTGAGCTGTATAAACGTTGACAGAGGTTTGTGGGTGATGTTAGGTAGTGGAGGGCGGTAGACGAAAGCGTCCTTCGGCTGGCCAGTTTTACCTTCAAGCGAAGCAGATGACACCTCTAAGGAGACGAGATCCTGGAGCCAGGGACAAACTGTCTCCAGTGTGCTTACTGACAGGAAACGCGTGATTATCTTCTGGAAAGGCGTTGAGTTCTTCAGTTCGTCCCTTTTCTTGAAGAGGAAATAACAAGTCATTAATTGTAGCTACATCGTTTTGGCATACCCTAACATCGGACGGAATCACTGTTAAAAGTGCATTGGTGCATGTGCATTATTATTATAATTATTGTTATTGTTATTATTAATATTATTATGATGATTATTATAATAGGGCTTTATTACTAGCAGATTTGAATCAATTACCAAGTTTTAAGCATACTAGGTTGGTGAATATATCTCAAATTTGAGCTGGCAAAGGTGCAAAACAATTGTGCACGATCTTTATTGATCAGGAGGCACTGTTACCTGTGATTTCTTTCCTCTTGTTGCCACATCTTTATCGGAGAAATGCTCTATCGGTGTGACGGCCACATACAGTCCCATCTGTCCCTCCAGGTACATCTGTTGTAGGCCAATCACGTGGAAGGGTGCGGGGTGGTACATGATGTCCGTGGGCATCTCCTTCAGGAATCCAAAGTTATCAGGCACCAGGGACAGCAGCCAAGTCAATAAGGTAGTGTAGCTGGCAGACAGGCCCATAGCTGGAGAGGTGAACAGCATATTTATGAATGATAGATATACTAGTTAACTACTTTTACAGTGCTGTGGAACACCAGTAGTTGTACGAACGTGTGTACATGAAAATATGCGGAGGCTAGATGTATACATAAAAAAAACCTGTTTAATAGTTTACCTCCATCCACACTACGATTTGTGCTGCTCCGGTGAGCTACCATCTCTCCGTTGCCTGATAAGTGAATCGTCAGCAGAACTATCTCCACGTCACGATTTTCGGGATTTTCGGGTAGACGAGGGAAACTCTGTGGTGCCGGCTCGTAGGACGCGTCCTGTGATAATTATACGACAATACCACATTGTAAATCAAGGCATATCTTCGAAAATCTAATTATCATAATATTTTTGTGACTCAAGCAGGCGAGATTAATGGCATTGCTTACCACGTCATAGAGCGTGGGCGTGGCCTCGGCGCATGGAAGTTTACCACGTGACGATCCTGTTGGACGAAGAGCTTCCAGTCGCGTTCCAAGTCTGAGGCGAGACTGACGCTCTTGCTCCTTCTTTTCTCGGATTTTTCTGCAAACAAAAATCCACATTGTATCAGAAATCATAATTTCGCAATGAGATGAGGAAGGTTATATCCAGTATCTGATTGTGTTAGGGTAAGGACAGAAGCGCTTGCTTACTTTGCAGCGTCCATACGCCTCTGTTTTTCGATCTCCACGAGGTTGGGGTGAGTGGGAGGAACGGTTAACATGTCAGACATGTCCACCTCCTCCTCCACGTGAGCTTCCTTCGGTCGAGCTGGAGGAAGATGTCCCGCAAGTCTCTGTGCGTGTGTCTGCCCTCGGACTGTGGTAGGTGCTGGTACATCCCTGAGTATTCATAAACATACATTGTTACAAACGAGCAAGTAATGTAATCAAAATTAGTTTATTTAATGATACTGTGATTAAACTGCGTATATCGGAAGAGAATATTCACTTCTTTTTTGGGGATTCTGTTGGAAGTTTGCCGCCTTTTGCTAAGCTCTGCTTGATCTTCTTCCGCTGCTCATGCCACAAATCTTCTTCATCTGAAGACTCACTATCCCTATCAGAAATTAAGTTGGAAAATGATTAAGCTCACACCAAGTATATACATGTACAAACAGCAGTGTTCATATTAGTGATCGTTAATCTGCTTTATGGAGAAAAATTAAACCGGTGTGACTCGCGAGTAACCCGCGTTATACATAATTTTCGCGTTTTACAGATGGTCTACTGTATAAATTTACATGAACGGATACAAGACAATCGGGAATATGTGAGCTCTGAAGTTAGAAACGTATTTACGATTTTTCAGGTTGGGTGATGTGTAGGATTCTTTGGACTGATTCGATTCCTTGCTGTTGTTCTTGCTTGTTCTTATCGAATCCTCTGAGATCTATGTACACGGTTTCTCTGTCCTCTTCTTTTTTCTGTGGTACCTTTAGTGCACCTACAGAATCGGATATATACAATATACAAGTGTTTAAGAAAGAACACTTAAAAACATACGAAAAATGGTTTGACTGAAATAATTAGTGAACAATTCATGTAGAACAGAATCATAACTAAAAAGAACCTACTTCTGGGTAGATTAGCCATGTCTTTATTTAAGGAAGACGGCTTCGGAATATCTACAGATTCAGAATGAGTGTTTCAAGTTATACAGTCACGAGGATTTGATTCATCATCTGATTTTTGTCGGCTGGGAATTGCATATATTAGGTATTCAGTGAAGGGTGGAGACTGACCTTTAGGCTTCTCCATGCTAACAACCACATTTCTCGCCGTTTTTGCTTTCTTCAGCTGGGATCCCGTGGATTTCTTGTTCCTGAGCGCACCACTACTGGGATCGATATCAATCAGTTCAGTACCTGACTGACTCATAGACAGGTTAGCCAGCTTCTGTATCAACGAGTAGCTATCGTCTTGGCCTTCTGGAGTAGACATATTATTGTCAAATATGATATCCATTCGTTAGAATAGATAAAACAGCACACAGCGTGTAATAAAAAATTTAATCTAACCATCTTCAGGCATATCCCCGCTCGACTCTATTCTGGGAGGCATCATCGGTATGATTTCACCAGGGCGTCTGTAGGTAGGAGTCAATGCTCTACTCACCAAATTATCTGAAACAGACAATCAGTTTATAAAAAAGATGGTTTATCGAAATTAGTGGCTAAGCAGGTGATTCAGGCAAATGTGTACATGTTAAATGTACCTACCGACATTGACGTTGGCGAGGGGTAGGGTGGGAGCTCTTTTGGGTATGAACATCGACACGACGTTCTCCGCATTATCAAACACACCTCGTGGCGTGGATTTGGTTTTCTCTTTAGCGTCACCACCTTTGGGGCTCAGTTCTGGGACCTCGCGTCGTTTGGTTTCATTTTGACCAGCTGAATCTCCGCTGGGCTCATCCTCAACATCTACCCACGTGTTCCTCAGTGGCGCCGCAGGGTAGTCTGTCCCGGTCCCTGTGCTACGAACCGATCCGATAGAGCTGTCATCTTTCGATTCGTGTAGGAATCTGGAAACTTGCGGCGACTGCGGGTGGCCGGCGCTCTTCGGTCTTCTCTCCGTGGGTAGTTCTTTAAGGATTCTCTGTCCGGCGGCGACTATCGATTCGCTGAACTCGAAACTGTCCTTCCTCTCCACTGAGAGATCGTCTCGGTCGGACCTGAGCATCTCGTCCAGTGTGGAGGAGGAGGAGAAGCTGTCGTCAAGGTCTCTCTCGTCGGAGTCAAGGGTAGGTGTTCGCACCTGTCGCTGGAATATCGGCACATCTTCCTCTGAGCTGACCTAATTAAGATAGGATGTGATAGAAAACAGTATAAATATGTGTAATCAAAATAAAGGTGTTAACTAACTGATTTAAGTCTAGTAAATGTTTCAATGCTACACGTACGTCGGATATGTCAAAATCAATGTTTGGTAAACTTTTCTCCACTTCAGCAAATATGTTGTCGAGCTGGGGCTTCAAATTCGAGTTTGCGCTCAGAAATTCTGGCACTTGGAAATCCATTTCGGTTGATTCGAGACTGTCCCTTTTCTCAGCCATTATCTGCAGCAACGAATTTGTTATCATGCTTTATTTCGTAATATATATATATACACTTAGACTGATATGGATCAATAAATAAATAAATAAATAAATATATCACTTAATCAATTAGTAATACAGATATGATATGATAACAATGATATATGAATAATACAAGCCATATACATGATTAGCCGTTCTATTATATAATTGTTAACGGCTGTAGTTCTGGCACTAGCTGGTTCTTAGCCCTTACTCGTACATTGTCTTCGGAGATGTGGTCAAATATATTTATCTCTCTAAATATATAATCATGTAAGAATTATCCCTTTCATCTTGTAAGACAGAAGATTCACTTATTGGTTCGAATCTATTGTCACACACGAGCATGTGCTGGTATTTTGAATAGATACATGTATGTTGAACGTATTAAATAGTTAACAACACTTTATGTACGTGTACAAGCATGAACATTTGCACAGTCAAACATGATATATACCTACATGTAAATGTATGTACAAATCATGAAATGTACCATTCGTACAAATTCAAAACACACCAGAATAGTAATTGATAGAAGAGTGTGATTAAAACAAATATAGATATGCAATACACAACTAAGAATTAAACAAAAAGTAATACAGCTTAATTTACATGTAAATACCTCGATCGATTACCTGTACCGGGAATACTAGCAATACTTTCTGGATATGTATGCAAACTTTTAGAACATGTACATAACCGACAAAATATCTGTAAGGTCTGTAGGAGAGTGCGATGTCATACCTCCTTACATATTCCATATGACCAATAAGTATCTCATTAAAACAGTCCAACATAAGTCGACTTACTGCACCAGTGAGTTGCTGGCAGCATAGCATGCAAGTATGTGTACATGTATATTCTGCCTTGATGTGCAGTGAACAAGTTCAAGCACATTGACAGCTTCAGATTAATACTTCCTAGAAAGTTTATAAAGGGAATAAGTTCAGTAAACCAATCTTGTCAAACTGAAGAGTAAGAATGTTTGATTGAGAGTACAACTTGTTGACGTATTCTAGGCTTATAAAGCACAGTTCATGCGGAGAAGCAGACCCTAAAACCGGCGATTTCGACGGCTTGTAAGTCAGCCATACTGTGTTGCATAGCAATTATGTCAACTATCTACGTCGAACATGTTTCGTACACTACAGTGTAGTATTAGACCGGGAATAACTCTTCAAACGATGCAAATTAGATAGAACTTACCTTTTATAATATCGGTGACTCATCAAAACGCCATCATATGAAATTACTTTATTGCTAAACGGGGATTTATTCGAAGCGCGTCTGCTAAAAATTCCAAATTTCAGCCATCTTGAATGCCCGGATGTAGGTACTTGAAAGGTAAAGTGGTACAAAAAGTAGTACGAAAAAAGTTGGGTCTTCTTATCAAGTAGTAAGGCACATTTTACCAAAGCATCTCCACCAAAGATAGTGCTGCGGATTAAATTTTAGTTGATACTACGATTTAGTCTCATTACTAGCTTTTGAGAGTGATCAACATAACCGAAAAATTTCTCTTATTTTTGACAATCAGATAAGTAGCATTCACGGGTACAATGATTCTTTAGCCACACAGATTAGAAGTGACCAACCCTGGCGACAAAGCCATAAATAGTTCATGTGATAAATTAGTACCACCTTGAAACGGTCCCATTTAAGTTGACTTACTGCACCGGTGAGTTGTAGGCAGCATTGCATGCAAGTTTGCATACATGTATATTATGCCTTGATATACGGCGACAAATTCAAATTGACAGCTTCAGATCAATACTTCCTAGAAAGTTGATAAAGGTACATTCATCAGCAGTCTTATTTTGATGAAGTTAATCTTTCAAATACATGTGCGTACTATTTGTAAATCAAGTTTTGTGAGGAACGAATTTGTAGGGATATACATATTGCACGGATTTTCCTCAGTTAAATGTTTTCGACTCCGTAATGTTTAACGTCTCTGCTTTGAATTTGTAATTAGCTTTTAATTATGTCAAAACAAATTGGCTGTATATCAATTAACTGCAATCCAGTCACCGTGCTGTCAGCTGGGACACGTAGCGTCTAATATGGCAAAATTTGTCACAACTCCTTTTTTAATCACACGCCGGTATACAAGGGGCTTAATCATAGAATTTTATCGTCTTATTTCATTCTGTAAGCGACATTATTGCATGTTGATTATTCATATTTGTTTTCTATATGCGCAGTTAACAATATCGTTATGCATGCGAGTTTATCAGTTGTTAAATTATATCACGCAAAATTGAGTATATTCCGTGCACTATATAGGCGGAAATTTTCACTACTACTTACAAGTGGCGCTCCCTTAATTGGTCATCCTGGTTGAGCGGAAAAACGTTCAAGATATACGTACATACATTTAGTATACAGAATCAAATTAGGAAGAGCCACCAAGGTCAACAATCACTTGCGATTTATTACGTTAATATCATTTTGTAATGATTATTGCGGGGGAGAGAAAGTTCCATCCTCGGAATGTCATTCTTCTTACTAGATGTGACATTCAGTGGACCGACATAAACTTACACCTTTCACATCGCCGGCGAAGGACAACGTTACCTACAATACATACACAGGCTGACAGTCACTTGGGGCATTATGGGCAATTTTTCTCAATTTAAAAAAATCATTCATTAACATATCATATCATA
>JAXGGS010352170.1:0-13162 GCA_035585475.1 Armandia brevis
CCTGTCAGCTGAGCTCCACTCTCCACACTCACGCTCAAACAATCACACACTCACAGGTACCTGTCAGGAGATCTCCCCTCTCCACACACACGCTCACACAATCACACACTCACACGTATCTGTCAGGCGAACTCTTCTCCCCACACACACGCTCACACAATCACACACTCACACGTATCTGTCAGGCGAGCTCCTCTCTCCACACACACGTATGAAAGGTATGAACTCAGGAGTCAAGGTCGATCAACAATCTACTTAAGTGCTGATCAAGAAGATGATTTTATCTCGGTAAATATTATGAAAGTTAGTGAGCATATTAACCACAAGATGTCACTAGTTTCTAGAGAATCGTATACCGCTATTACAGATTCGGTATCAGTCAGATGATGTATTAGGCTGATGAATTACGTTATATAAAATCAGTTGCATACAGGTTGTTTTAACTTTATCAATAATTGCGGCTGAATGTAATGACATGATTTTATCTCATGATTAAAAGGCCTCCCAGCTGAAAAATACATCATGCACATATGTTATAATAATCTAGAACAATGAGATACACTACTTATTTATTTAATTACTTCCTAGGTTCGATTTAACATTTGAAGTTAGGCTACGCACGTCTCAAATTTCCTTATCGGAATGTAGTAGACTTTAATCAAGTATTATGCGAGATTTGAAATACTCGATGCTCTTAAGAGGGATTTCCTTACGGAACTGACGTTTCATGACTGTGTACAATTTGACAGTTTTACCATGTTATTGGAAGGAAAAGCGCTGATTGAGGGTAGAGATGAGTATTCACGATCACATCAACAAGGTGTTGTGCAAGGCTACGTACATATACATAACCAGGATTATGACCGTGCTGAGGGCCGAGAGCTTGTTCGGCATTGACAAATGTGACTACCAGTTGCTGAAAATGTTGACTCTTTGAGAAGAATGTTTGCATTTAAGGTATTATTCTTGTCGAACTCTTGAAAGAGTCTGACGAATTTAACATAGATAACAAGAGCAGCAGCGTAAGTCAACAGACTTGTTTTAAACTGAAAGCTGTTCATAATGAAGCTTAAGATTTGAGTGTAAATAATATGCGTAGGGGTAATGTAAAACTAGCTGAAATAAGTGCCACATTACTTCTTACATTCAACACATTTTGTCATAGGTTTATTGACAATTAGGCATTTTTAATTTGTACCGCATAATTTGTGAGGTGATTACCTAATTTAATCAGCAATTATATTAATTCTATAGGTGCATGTGTATACGCTTTGTATGGTCTCATTAAAGATGTTAATCACTCTCGTCCCTTTGATGACTTTTAAATTACTGTGTCGATTTAATGGGAGTAAACAATACTTGTCCTAGTTTACCTGCTAATAAATGTATATCAGGGACGCTAGTGAATTATAATTATGATCTCAAGTGTCTTTTATTTGATAATCCTAAAGTATCACGACAGCTTAAAACTGATTAGAATATCATAACCTGCTAGCGCATACCTTATAAGAATTAAGAAACATTAAACACAGTGATACAGACGTACAAAGAAGTAATCGTAAGTAAACCCCTTCAGAGAAACAGGTATCTCACACAAACGGATCGCAAAGGTTGTCATCACAACTGCGTTGTATTTTTAGTGAACAAGAAACCAATTGTAACAGCCTCTCATAGAGACGTTGGTCAAAATGTCACCTTGATTATTGTACTGTACTAACCGAATAACATATAAAGAAGTGAATGTAACCAATATTGCTTTCGATGTATTTGCTAAAATAATTTCAGATGAGACTGTTCCTGGTGTTGCTCTGTTTACCGGCCGCTCTGCTGGCTGCTGTAGAGGAGAGAGAGAGGATGCCTCAGTGTATTCTCGGTCCCTGGGGACCCTGGCAGGACAAAGCTCCCCCCGCCCAGAACCCTCACCCGGCCACACACCACATGGAGGTCACCAAGGACTGGGACAAGGGCAGGGACAAATTCGTGGAGAACATGAAGGTAAGAAGTTTATTTTGATTTTGATTCCTTTTTCAAATCATGTGCACGGCTACTTAAATTTTTGGGAAACAACATGACACGAATTAAAATCATAGTACTATTTCAGCTGAAGGAATATATGTTTAGTCAGCCTGACGTTGTAGCTGCTTCTGCGTTGGACCTCAAGGGACAACATTCGTGTGTAAATGGTAAGGTAACCCTATCAGTTATAAAATATAAAGCATCTATGCGTCAATGATAAAACATTATAATTTGCCTGATACGCCTGATAATATATTCCCATAAGACGGATTAATATGCTTGCAACCCATCTCCAAGAACATTTTGTAGTTAATCCTCTATACTCATCATACGAGCAAATTCCAATTCCTGTTAACGCAACATAGCATCGAAGTAGAACGAAGTGAAAGTTAATTTGATACTCTATATACACATAGGAATGGCTGGAGATATTCCCTGTAGTAATGTCAATCAGATGTCATGGATGGGATTCACAGAGCTAGGATATGATGCAGAAATATTTCCTGACAGCAAGTAAGTTTGAATAATATTCACACTAGATTGCCATTTACGCTGCCTCATCGATGATTTGTGAAACTCTGACTTAAGTTCAATTATCTCTTTACATAATTTGTTATCCCGTCTGAACAGTTCACGTATCATATACGGCAATAATAATACAGAAAGAGTATGCATTCATTGAACTATGATCATACTATGAATTCAGTATTTTATTCCTCACATCATGGTCAACCGCAAAAACCTAACTTTGTTGTCAATATGCTCTAAAGTAAAGATGTATGCGTTACATTGTTGTAAACTGAACTGAATGTGATATTTTATAGTATAAGAGGCAGTGATGTTTGGGGATGGACGGATCCAGAGACTGGGGATGAATATGTACTGGAGCAGTTGTCTAGTGGCACTTCCTTCGTTCGTATCACTGATCCAGCCAACCCATTTACTGTGGGCTTCATGTATACTGCGTAAGTACTTGAAACAGTTACTGTATGATTCGTGTATCCCCCCTGGAAATGTACACGATTTCCGTGGGTTTCATGGACACTGCAATGATAAAAAAGGGTTGAAAGCGACACATTGTCAATTTTTTATCAGATGCTGATTTTGACCATCATGAATTTATCTCATTGACCTTTACATGTTAATACATTAGTTAATGATTTGTATTAAAGGACCTTCCGTTCTAATTGGCGGGATGTTAAAACTATCGGTAACTGGTGCTATGTTGGCTCAGAGGCAGCTGATAACGGCATGCAGGTAAGCCACCTCTTTACCTGCATTATAACATGTATATATTTTTGTAATTTAGTAACGCGTGAACATGTGGCCTGGTTGAGACATGTTGTCGCATATTTTCAGATATTTGACCTGACCAGACTGAGGGGAGTGAATGTTTTCCAGCCAGATATGAAACCGGACGTGCACTATACCGGGGTGGGACAGTCGCATAACATTGTAGCCAATGAAGAGACGGATTACATCTACATTGTCGGTTCATACAAGGGACCATACACTCACTGCGATGGTAAAATTGCTACACTATGTGATATATTGACTCTTCAGAGAACACTTAATTACGGTGCCGCTCTTCTTGAAGTTATTTGGTGATTGAATTTGTTTATTTCACCGCCAGGTGGTCTACACATACTTAATGTAAAGGACCCCATGAACCCTGTGTTCGAGGGATGTTTTGATGATGATGGCTACACTCATGACGCTCAATGTGTCATCTACAGGGGTCCTGATGCAAGGTAATTATATAACTATATGCAATATATATAAGAGCCCGGGGGCAATGCATCCATTTATGACCTATATTGTAAGAATCAAATGCAAGGTAACTCGGTTAGACACAGGGAGACCCAGTGTAATATAAATCAGTCTCTCATATCCAAACTAATGAATTTTGATTACTGCACATGCGATTTTCAATGTATAACAAACAGCTTTATATTATTCGTACATACATTTTTCTTTCGAAGGTATTATGGGCGGGAAATTTGCTTCAACTATAATGAGGATTCGCTCACGATCGTTGACGTCACAGACAAGCAAAAGATGAAGGTCATTTCCAAGGTTACATATGACGGCGTTGCATATTGTCACCAGGTAAAACGATAATACTTAATTTTTTCTGAACTTGAGAAATGTTGATCCTGTGATGCATTTTATTTCATTTATTATATGATCAATGCATTATTTCACGGAAATGAAATTTCTTGATAAACTGAAGGATATATATATACATGTTACATCTTCACTTAATGCACCAGCATACACTAATGATAAACCACATGGCTCATAATTGCTAACAATGGATCTCATTCAGGGAAGGTAATATAAATTGATGCCCTATAACACAGGGACGTTCGCCAAATGACCAGGTTATAGTTAGTTATACTGATGAAATATACTTATATAATACATGTATTACTATAAAACAGGGTTGGCTGACAGAAGACCAGACTGTACTGTTAATGGATGACGAAGCGGACGAGCGACAATCTCCGGACGACCAGTAAGTCATGGTTATTTCAAACCAGCAAATCACTTTATCTATCGCCAACCAGTAAATCACTCAAATGATACCTGACCTGTAGGTCACATATTCTATCATTAACCAGTTGATCACTTTTACCGACTGCTAGGTCTAGCAATCTATCCCCGGCCAATGAGCTTTTTTTTCATGCGATAAGTGAACATTTATTGCACCCATATAAATTGATGGAGATGACATGAATACTGACCTGAAAGTTGAGACTGTAAAGATAGTATACAAATATTTATATATAATGTGTGCACGGAACTTGTGTCTGTTTCAGGAACACAAAAACCTATTTGTGGGATGTCAGGGATCTGAAGAAGCCTGAATTAAAGAACATTCACGTTCACGATAATCTCTGCGTCGACCACAATCAGTACGTGAAGGGAGCATTCACTTTCCAGGCCAACAACGAATCCGGTAAATACGTACAAATTAAATGACGAGGTTACAGAAATATGCATCACGTTATCAATAAAACACACCCACTCAACCCAACCGGTAATCAATTTTCTTTAACATCATGCTAAAATTGTAGTTAGTTGAAATGAAATATTATTCTGTGATATTTCAGGACTGAGAATATTGTACATCAATAACCAAGAGTACAAATTGAAGGAAGTCGGATACTTTGATGTTTTCCCGTCAGGCACTGCGCCCAACTTTGCTGGTTCCTGGAGCGTGTTCCCTTATTTCAAATCAGGTAATATTCATGTTCTTATTCGGTGAAAGAGAAAACCCGGAAGATATTGATACTGATATGCTGCAATTAAGATGAGTCTTTATTCGATGACAATTAGGCAATGCCTAAAGTGCGCAATATCTGAAATAGGTCAATGCATTCAATTTTATGTCAAAAATTATGCAACAGTTAATTGATTTTCAGTTATTTCTGATAATTGTATCGTGGTACTAAGCTATATCCAGCTTGTATCATCAGCTAAAGTCAAACCTATTTTGTCTGATTTGCCAGGTATTGTGGCCATCAACTCTCGAGAGTACGGGCTGTTTATTGTGAAGCCAGACTACAGAGGGATGGAGATGTCACTGAGTTCAGCAGCTGCTGAGAGTGTCTCCACCACACAGGTCAGATACAGACAGATCCTCTCACAGGAGGAGGGGTCGTACTGTCTGTCTCTGGTGGAGGGGAGGGTCGCTCCCAGTAAATAAGCCTGAGGGAACATGCATGCTAGACAGAACCGGAATAGAAACAGTTTAAAGACTTGTCGTCAACAACTATCAATAATACATTTCAAGTTAATCGATTTTAGAATAAATTTGTAGAATCACACTGCAAACGTCTAATACTTGTCGTTCTTGAATCATTCACAATAAATCTACTTGTCTCAATTTAACTCTTTTCATTCTCCTTAGTTATTCCGAGCTCCAAATTATCTCTAAATACAATATATATATCGAAGTCAGATTTGCTCTATCTGATTTATATTAAATTTAACTGATTTGTATGTATTTTATATTTCTATCGAGTGCAGGATTAAAATTTGTTAAGCAAACGGAATCTGTATGCAACCCAGCAAACTGCGTGAGTGTACTATCAACATTCATTTGTTGGCAATAAGAATATAATTTTAATAAATTAATAATTAAGTGAACCGTCTATATATCCAAAGTCGTGTCTTGGATTCAGTGCATCGCATATTTCAACTTTGAATATATTAATGTAGCTATGTAAACAGTGATGACACTAATGAATAATGTTAAAACACACATATTGTCTAACTTGGATTGAATATATTTTACCGTGCCACATGTCAATAAACTAGAACAATTACATTCGAAACTATGACCTCATTATTTGGTCTTCTTTAAAAGAACAGTCCAACGTCGACTGTTTACTAATGCCACGCAAATATGTAATGATGCTGAATTAATGAGCGAAATATGTGTAATATGCATTCAATTTAATTGTAGGTTTGACGTTATAAAAATGTTAGCTTAAACCTAGCAATGCTAGCCGTGTACTCGCTCGCTTCCGTAATCAGCCATCGTTTTGCATAAATCAACTTTGAATTTGTTTTATCTATATAGGTGAAATAATTATCCTAATCTCGGTGAATTAAGAGTGGACTACATTAGGTTATGTTGACCTAGGGCCATGTTATCCATGCCGACGTAGCCTGCTATTTGGACACGTTTCAATTTATGCATAATTGACACAGTGCGTTCATCAGTTATGAATTTACCTGCAGATTATCATGCCGGGTTGTGTGATTGGAAATTTGATTAGTATGCAAGGTGGGCAGCTAGGTGAGTGAATTATAAACATTCATCTATGACAATGGGAATATAATTTTAATAAATGAATAATATTATCCGCTATCTAGTTGGGTACATCTTATCACAAGTTCACAGAGAATACTTTAATCCAGTGTATATTATGATAAATTGGGGCTGTAGTGGTGACCTAACCCTTAACCCCTTCTCGTCTAATTCTATTGACATAAATGAAAAGATGGTTGTATACATTTATTAACGTTCATAATTTCATGACAACCATATTAGTGCACTATAGTTTGGGAAGTTGATCTAATTGGTTGGTCTATTCAATAAATAATAAATCCCCGAGTCTTTAATGTCATGCAAATATGCCTCGATCATGAATTAATTCTCAGCATATTTTGAATATTAATCATTATTTAGAGTGTCTGATTTGCACACAGTATACGCGTATGAGCTGAAATGTAAATGTTGTGTTATTTTTGCATATTGCGTTTGGTTTAAATATGACAAGCCGATGAGTTTATAACACAATACTGAATCTGTCACTATCATGGTAAGTACATGTTTCGTGATCCGTCTCTGTTTTGTTAACGATTAAATCTAAATAGGGCATTAGCATAGTAATCTCAGCAGAGTTCCCTCACTAGCTATTTCGTAAATACTCGTACAACATAGGTAACGATCACCTACGCTTGGACGTGGCATATCGAACCGTCCCCAGTTCAAATCCTAGCTTACTACGCTAAGATCCCATTAAATGCTTAGTATGCGGATCGCATAAATCTGATAACATGTTAATATTCTTATTTCCACGCAATATGTAAATGGATGATTAGTATGAATTTTGTAAAGAAATTTGATATTAATTACAAGCCAGCGTATCAATTTTTGCTTTTGTTGGAGCTAAAGCAAGGAAGGATGGCCATCGCTGTTGAATATTAAACATTTACTGTATATTTATCACGTGTCCTTTCCGTTTACCTTACAGAAGTACCTGATATTGTTGTGTATAGCCGGGGTGTGGGGAGTCCCCGCCCCCAAGCCCTCACTACCCCAGTGTGTGGTCAGCGACTGGGGAGCCTGGCAGCAGATGCCGAGTTACCAGGGGAAACAGTCGTGGTCCTCGCCGGCCCAGGTCAGCAAAGCCTGGGACCAGGGCAGGAGCTTCATGGAGGAGACCATGCAGGTATGAACCATACTCATCTTTATCTTAAAATGATACATAACATCCGATCCAGGTCAAGTGTGGGGATTTAATGGAACAACGCTTAATGCAGATGTAGATGATAACTAATGCAATATCTTGAAAAGTGGGGTATGAAATTCATATTTATTTACTTAAATACTTTGAAAGGATATAAAATCAACTCCAAGATGATTAAAGGGGTGTGTTTCAGAAAACGGCATAGATATTGCTAGTTATGGTTGTAATATAAGTCGTGGGGAAAGAAATCCGTGGATGGGTCGTGACAGCAACGCTGACAATCTGCTCAATAATTAATCCTGTGGTCTCTCTTTAGTTGAAGGAATTCATCTTCACGGAGCCAAGCATGAAAGCCTCATCCCAGTATGCGTTCGAGGGAACTCAAATGTGCGTCGGGGGTAAGTATAGATATAGACGTTCATAGACTAAGCAAAATAGCACATACAATCGTCAAATATAACTACCAGAATTGATTTAAGTAGCACTGTATTTGGTTGGTTGGAGTGCAGTTAATTTTTAGGCGAAATAACATGGTGGATAATGAATATGACGATTTCTTGTCACTTCATATATATATATGGCCATTTTATAATTTTGCATGTATATTGACTACTTCGAGAAAAAGGTTGCGCTTTTCCTAGCTATTAGATAACATCTAGCTCATAACTAATGATAACTATCCTAAGGACGATTTAGCTTGATACCTCTGGAGCTTGGTCAGAGTACAGTAACGTAAACTACACCTTTAATTGCTCGTGAGTAGTACCTAGTGGATGTATGACTTCTCCTTGGATGTTGAAGGTATGGCGGGAGATTGTCCCTGCAGTAACGTGGACCAGATGGGCTTCCTCAGCTTTGACGATATGGGATATGACGGATCATACAAGGCAGACACAGCGTAAGGCGATATATATTACAAAAATTTCTTTAATTTATACAGACGCTCTCTCATTAACACACGCATCAACTACTCACAGTCATAAACAGGGAGCATTCAAATGAATTGAATCAATAATTTTCTTTGTTCTGTTAGATGCATCCCCAGGTCTGTTCCCCCTTAGGGCTAATTTAACTGAATACATGTTTAATATTTGTTTTCTAAAATCTTATTCTAGATACAATTTGATTACAGCTTAATTAAGATATAGGTTGTTAATCATCAGAACTCCACACGAAACGGGGGTTATATTAGTTAATATAGTTGGTGCATTATTAATTTTTTGATTAGATCATCGGGGTCATTGACGAAGAGGCGCCTTATTGTATTAGTGACCATACTCACATTTATTGACCTTACTGACACTTTCATCACTGTTCTTCAGTCCCCGCGGAAACGACATTTGGGGTTGGACCGATCCTGCGACCAACGATGAATACGCCATCATGGGAATCTCTGGAGCAACCACCTTTGTTCGAGTAACTGACCCGACCAAACCTCAGCCAATAGCCGTCCTCTACAGTCAGTAAGTAAAACATGTAAGAAAAACTGATCCGACCAAACCTCAGCCAATAGTCGTCCTCGATCTACAGTCAGTAAGTAAAACTTTGTAAGAAAAACTGACCCGAACAAACCTCAGCCAATAGTCGTCCTCTACAGTCAGTAAGTAAAACTTTGTCAGATTAACTGACACAACCAAACCTCAGCCAATCAGTAAGTAAAGTATTCCATTGTTGGTCACGGTGTTTCTTTAACTGTATCTCAGCTGTGCATATCTTATGCAATTTTGTCCTTATTATCATGAGTTAAATTCACCAGTAATATACTTGATCTTTGACAGCTTTTCAATTATTCCAAAGCTTTTCTTGTGAGTCAATAATAGAAGTCACTAATCATCATTCCTTTTCCACAACTAATCGTTGATTAGAACCGACAATGATCATGATATAATGCTGACGGTGCCTCGGTGTACTCACACCTCGTTTACTTGTCACTATATTAATACTTAAAGATGCCTCTCTGTATTGCAGTACCGCTAAATCCTCCTGGAGAGACATCAAAGTGATTGATAACCACGCCTACATCGGATCTGAGGCTGCCGATCACGGCATGCAGGTATGCTAGTAAACCTGATATAATGCAGCAAACCTTTGCCACATGTATAACTATTTGTGCAAAATATATGACATCTATTTGTGCCACATGTATGACATGTACTTGTGACGCGTATATGACAGTTATCTGTGTCATACATATGACAGTTATCTGTATCACACATATCACAGTTATCTGTGTCACACATATGACAGTTATCTGTATCACACATATGACAGTTATCTGTGGCACACATATGTCAGGTAATTGTGTCACACATATAACTGGTATTTATGCCACATGTTCCAGGTATTTGACTTGACAAGACTGAGACACCAGAAGAGACTGATGCAGAACGTGCAGCCTGACGCACATTACACTGGAGTTGGACAATCACACAATATTGTGGCTAGCGAAGAGTCCAAGACGATCTTTATAGTAGGCTCGAGGAAGGGAGAGTACAACCACTGCAGCGGTAAGATACATGTTCACTATATAGAGCAGTAGACTTGGTGTCCAGATTATGTTCAGGATTCTTGGTTTTATTGGCTAACCATTGCTACAATAATGGGCTAACAATTGCTTCAACCCACCTTTAAAATGCCCTTTTTGTACGGGTACAATACACATATATAATAATTAATGCACCGCAATATTCGAGGAACTTCACAATGTCGGTCTTGTTGTTCATTCGTCTCCTACAGGAGGGCTTCACGCTGTCGATGTCAGCAATCCTAAGAACCCGACCTTTGCTGGTTGCTATGACGAGGACGGTTACACACATGACGCCCAGTGCGTCATGTACAAAGGACCCGATGCCAAGTTCGTATTTCTACTGTTTTATAAATCGTCCATGTATACATTTCAAAACAACATCCTAAATCAATACTAAAGGACGCATCTATTTCAAGCAGTACAGAAGGATGTGTTGTTTTCAGACATGTGTAACAGCAGATGTACATCAATTCGAAACATGTTTTATTTCAATTTACACAATGCAAAACAATGTGATCCTGGTTTGCAGTGATTGATTATATCGGTTATTCCATGTGGAGAATACTAATGTGACTATGTAGTCTGTATAGCATTAGCAAATACTGGTTAATATTTGATGTATATGACTCACAGTTGCCTTGGATTATATTGAAGTAACACTCTCATATTGAATATTTGCATATCGTCCGCTTCAACATCACAATTGCTCAATCAAACAAAGATCATTTGTCTATATTTGAGAAAGGTTTAATTTGCTCACGCAGTTATTTTGAATGTTCTACCCGGACAGATATTGGGGCAAGGAGATCTGTTTCAACTTTAACGAGGATTCCCTGACAATCGTCGACGTCACAGATAAGAGCAACATGAAGATGATCTCAAAAGTGGGATACAACGCCTGGCAGTACACTCACCAGGTAGAGTCGACATTTTCTGTGCAGGTCACTCTTTTATCTGCTCTGCTCAGTCACGGCCTTGCTGGTCAAGTGTTCAGCGCATTAAGACATTTTCGCACATAATTAACGCATAGTTGTCATACGCTTGAAGTTGTGTTTAAAAATTATTCATTAATAAATTATGGGAGGATAACATATTTTTGATTGTAGTAAAACATTATCAATTGTTAATTAAATGAGAATTATCATGTTAGGATTTTTTTATTATGTTCTCGATCTCCTCTGCCTCTTCAGGGATGGCTTACTGAAGACCATGCCGCTATTTTGATGGATGATGAAGGAGACGAAACAAGAGGAGCTGAGGCGTAAGCCATTTTTATATCAATCCCAAATAATTAGCGACTCTAAACATATACAAATATTAATCCAAATTATGTATCGATTGAGATATACCCTTGAGATATATTGCTTAAGCATTGTCTGAATTTGATGAATATTTAAAAAAAAGAAGTCATTCCTTGTGTATGAAGGCACATTCAAAAGTATGAAGACAAATATGTACTTAGGATCACGCTTGGTCACTCATGATTAAATTTAATATTATTTAAATCACTATAGCTTAACCAAGACCTACGTATGGAGTGTGATGGATCTGGATAATCCAGTGCTCATGCACACACATTTCCATCCTCAAACTTCTATAGATCACAACCAGTATGTGAGGGGCCCCTTCAGTTTCCAGGCCAACTACGAATCAGGTAATTATTTATATATCATGCCAAGTATGAGTCAGGTTACTATTCATATATACAACAAGCTATGAGCTAATTATTCTTATATTAGGCAAACCATGAGTAAAATAATGATTCTGATTAATCTGTCAGCGAAATTATGAGTCAAGTTTGTTCACGAATTGGTATCATCAGACATATCACAAGACAATGATAGCTTAATAATCCGGTGATTCTGATGTGTACATCAAATCTGCCCTCTACAAATATCTAATTTAATGGTGGCTTTTGCGAAAAGTCAAACTATTTACCTGTCATACAAAATCTGTGTAGTTAGTGGGAACAATAATATATTTATACATCAGTTTTATTAACACTAGTGGGACGCTAGGTTTGACAAACAAATATTGTTGTTATATTCTTCTATCAAAATGTCCATTTTTACAGGAATGAGAATCATGGCCATAAGCCAGAAAGATTTCACCCTAACTGAGGTCGGGTACTTTGATGTTTTCCCAGAGAGAGATACTGCCCAATTCTACGGCACGTGGAGTCTGTATCCTTACTTCAAGTCAGGTAACATATATTTATGTTGAGCAAACATTGCTTTTATCGATGCAAAAATATGTATGCACTGGTTTCAAACTTCATTGTTGTACTGGATAAATTTTAAACCTATTGTATGCCAAATGTACGTCTTATATTGACAAACTTTCCGATTAAGATGTATACAGCAAATTAAGATTTAAAATAATAAAATGTATTGCCCCCATAGTTACGACCCCCTTTAATTATTGACTATTTTAAAGTAATTCATTTTCCAATGTATACAGGAACTGTTGTGGTGAGCTCCATTGACTACGGGCTGTTTGTGTTGAGACCGAACTACCGTCAGATGGAAACGGAGTTCGCTGCCGCCTCCGCTGCCAAATCCGTGTCCACTGAGTCTAGAATGAGAGAGATTCTGTCAGCAGACACAGGAGCCATCTGCCCAGCCCTGGTAGA